>JAODUG010035257.1:7441-18126 GCA_027564795.1 Aphredoderus sayanus
TAAGGTCATTCTCAGAACATTTACAGGGGAAAACTCTATACAAGCAAATACAGACACCAGCTGGTATCTGTATTTATGACTTCAGGTATGTTGTTTGGTGTTTGCTTAGGATAACAACCTGCAGAACGTCAGGCACCAATGGCACATAGTTTGACACATTTAACAGAAGAGGACATTTTCATTTCATAATTAAGATGAAGCATTAGAACTGAGGCTAGGGAGAGAGCCATTGTCATTTCTGCATTGGCCACAAGAGACCACTATTTCTTCCATAACAAATGTTCTATTACTTTCTATTTGCACTTACCTATTCGTCCAGCATCTTGGAGCTGAATTTTCAACATCTCCATAGGAGTTGTGACGATAACCTGTGACAATAAATAATAGGTTGTTTGTTTAAAAAGTGTTTTGTCACACAATTGTCATTGCTATTACGTGTTTGACATCCTGAGTGGGACATCAGTTAATACAACCAGCCATACCTAAGTGTGTGAAATGGGCAATGTGCCCAGTGTAAATCTGCCGTTCCAAGTGTCAGCTTTCATTTTCCTCTGTAATCCGTGCAGAAGGAACTAGTTAACTGGATTAGGTGTTAAATCGGCCATGTTGTTTGGATCACTCTTAATCCAAGGCCTGCTGCACTCAATATAATCAGGGCCAGGAGCCTTTGCCCCTCATTGACAACAAGCATCTCTGACTCAGCCACTCCACGTGCACAAGCACTCTCCTGTCTTATCTGATCACTCAAGTCTAGCTGTGGGTCCACACGGAGCACGGCACGTTACTGTAGCGGCTGAAGACCAACTGCATGGGCATCTCCACAGATACCAGTGGACGGTGTAGGACTTAGAACAGGGACACAGCCCTGCCGAGGGGCAGCCAGTCCAGATGGCACACATTAGAATAATAAAACAGAAAAACACCTTCACTCACCTGGCATGTGCCCGCCCCACACCCAGCCAGCATTTCCTTTATGAGGGTGAGTTTTCTGGGGAAATGAGAAGGAGACGAGATCAGCATGTACATCTTCACAGATGAGCTTTTGAAATTGCTTTGCATTTCGGCATAGTCTACTGGGTTGGGCGCTTAACTTCCAGAAGGGCATGGGTTCAAGCCCTGTAGTTGGCCTAGAAGCATCTATGAGCATTACCCCACAATGTATGTGCTCCCTGTAATACTTGTAATTGTACTCATTATAACTCCCAGCTTTGGATAAGAATATACCGGTACTACTGTATGTGCATTATATTATTATTATTGTGTCGCTATAGATAAGACATAGATAGTGGCCCAGGGCTGGTGAATGGTGACCCTCTCCTATTCATAAGAATCTTCTTTTATAGTTTATGGGTCAAAACGTATGCGATCCATCAGAGAGTATGACAGGGGCCGAACATCTTTTCTGCTAGCTGCTAAAACGAAATGTCACCACCTGCACGCGGTGATGCTAATCTTTGTCTCCCATTTCAACACACGTCAAGAACAGGGACATATTAATAATTCACAGGCTAGGCGGCTGAGCCAAACCAGTCAATCATTCATCAGCCTGCTCGATCCTCACCATAGAGATGTGCCAGGAACCGTCAGGTTCATCCATGCAGACAGTGAACGTAGGGGTGGGAAATTAATTCATGCTCCAGCAACACCAGATGTTGACTAATTAATATCTGACATGTGATACCGTTGTGCTCTAATTGTACTGGGGATCATTGATTTCCGATAGAGTCACCGTAGCAACAGGACGTTCTACAATAAAGCACACAAATGGTGCTCTACAGTCTCTCCCCCCGAAAAACAAAAGCATAGCAAAGCATAGCGGTGGCGGATCATGCCTGCGAGGAGATGAGAGCATGGCAGGGGAATTAACTAGTGCCTCCGTGGAAGCAGAGCACAGAGAACGTGTTAGGTTAAGTGTTGGTAAACATGCCAGTTAATCAGTTGTGTGAACGAGGGCAGGTGGGCGTGCGGGTGCCCGTCAAGCCTGCCAGCGGTTGGGACGGTGGCTCACCCATCCTTGGAGAGGTGGTGCCGGAAGAAGTCGTTGGCAGCCAGTTTGATGGCTTTCTCCGGCGTGACAAGTGTCAGGTTCACCGCGGCTCCTAAGACGGAGAAAAAGCGATAGGAAAAGAATGACTAATAAAAATAGTCATCATACGCACGACTTTGTTGATATGACTGTAGCCTTATTGCAGAGGACATGTACCATAAGCCAGCTCTCTCACAATCTTGTATTTACTTTTAGTATACTTGATAGTTTACGCTTGACAGTGTCATGTTTGAACAAATCACACTTCTGACATGAAAACCTACCCCTGTACATTCCAAAATATCCCTCGGAACGGATAGTCTTGATAAGGCAATCAGACCTGCAATGTAAACACAAAAAAGCATTACATATGTGCAATGTTACGCAACTGCGTCAATATTGGGCTTGTTTCTACGTCGGAGGAAGAAAGCGAACAAGGCGATACTAAAGTATGGAGTAGGTTACGGCCCACACAGACTGTACTTACATGCTGGTGTAAAGGCGCGATCCATTTTGCTGGTTTTGCAAGCGGGTCTTGGCCAAGTCAATGGGAAACACACAGGTCACTCCAATCAGGCCAGCTATCCCCCCATTGATCAACTTAGCAGGCAAGCTAACACAGACGAGAGATGAAGACACCAACAGAGGTGATTTATGTATTAAATAATAATTAATAATGTCATGTATTTCCCCCAAAGCAGAGTGTGAATCTTACCTAATCTGCTTGTCAGCCATTTATCTTTGGCCCCGGCAGATGATTAAAGGTATGGTTGAAGTCCGTCTGCCGGCTTGCCACTCAAGTGTTTCACCCGTCTTCAGTGTCGTCCGTAAATGTGGTGTGTTGCTATCTGAGGTGCTTTTGTGCAGTGTGATGCTTTGCTCACGATGCTGCTATTCCTTCCACCTCAGCCTGGGTAATGTCTGTAAGAAAACGAGACAGTTCCTTATAGATGCTCTAGAAGGGGTTAACTGTAAATACCCCTTGAACAAACATGTATTCCAACAAACATTCCATTCTGGCTTTAGTCCTCTATTTACTTGCTGAAATCAAAATATAAGCCGCATTACACCACACGGGCTGGCCCTTCATCGCTGTGCCATAGTATGTCACTTGGAAGACAAACACTGGTGTCGCCACCTGACTAGCATTGTTTGCCGCTTGCTAGCTTGCATTTCGCCGCTGGCTAAGAGGTAGGCCAGGTTTGAAATAGTGACAGTGATGCAGTGAAGCAGACTCACTGCAGGGTTCATTACAATGGGGAACCAATGTGTATGCATTATTTGGCTGCACTGCTGCCAGGTTATCTCAAAACAGAGCTTTTAAAACTATCACAGTGCACGGATTACTATTCTGTTTATCAAATCTGTCACCGCTGAAACATCTGCACTTTTTGCATGCCCTTGAACAGTTGGAACATTGTGGTATAAATTAATATTTCATGTTGTTTTAGCACCATTCACTATGAAGGCCATGAAACACGTGAAACAAATTCAATCTGTATTTTGTAAGAGATGTCCTCTATTTTACAAAAAAAGAGCACTGCATGTGGAAAGATGTTTCTCATTTCCCCCTTTATTTTCTCCACCCCCTCAATCCACCAATCACAGCCTTCCTTCCCCACCTCCCAGTCACGACCCTGTCTCAAACACCACTTCTGTTTCAGATGTCTGCTGACTTGACTATTTTTCTTTGTAAGGAGCAGCAAACACAGGCACCTTAGCACACCTATGAGCCAACCTCCACTGCTTGGATGTTACATGAATATTTAATTGAAAACAACATAAAACACCACATATATGTAATTGTAACTGCATCCACAATAGTGTGAATACAGCTGTGTTGGTGTGTGTTTACTTTGGATGAGTACATGAGGTCCTTCCTTGCACAGCAGTGCTCTGGTGGTGGTGGTGTGTGTGTGTGTGTGTGTGTGTGTGTGTGGGCAAGGGGCCAGGGGGAGTTGGGGGTCACAGAGATGTCTCTGTGGTTCTCCACAGGCGGGTGTCTGTAGGTGCTCTCTTCTGTGTCAGAGCATCAGACAGCGTGCTTCACAGATCCTCATGGGTTCTACTGGTCCTCCATCTTAACCCTCCCGCTGTCCTATGGGTCAAAATCACCCGGTGCACTCACCAGTAGCGGGCGCCAACCACAACACGGACATATGACATTCCGTGGTTGGCTCCCTCTGCTGGTAGTCTGCTGAAATGCCTTAGGACAGCGGGAGGGTTGAGATTGCCCTTTCCGCTCATATTACAGTTTGGACTCCTCCTTGCCTCCTATACCTCCCGCCAATAGGAAACTAGCAGAAGGCCAAATGTTCAACTGTGGGGTCATTGAGCCAGGAGCGTGTGGATGAATGGAATTCAAAGGAAGACAAATGAGAAGTAATGGGAGCCTTGAGCCTTGATCTTTACTCACACGTGGATCACAGCAGCAAATGATAAGATAACACTGCAGAACAAATCTGGCACTTACTCTCCACCTCATGTCAGCTATAGCTTCCATGATTGAGAACATTCTACATTCTACGGCTACAACCGTTTGCATCCAATCATCCTGACGCTTTACAACTTTTAGTGAATCTGTGTGTTACTCTGACACTAGACCTGTTACAGATGACACAAAAGGCACCCAAAGGTCAATTGAAAACCCTGCAACTAATGGCTGAATATGTAAAGGGGAAATAGCTTGTGATGGGTACTGCAACACTCCATGACAACATCCAGAACAAGCTAACACATCTAGGTTACACCACATGTAGTACATCTAAATATGGCCAATGCATCTCGAATCAGCTGTTCTATCATTGCATGTTACAACAACTAGCTACAATGTGCAGCAAGCGTGGTTTCACTATTTTCCAACAAGACATGACAAAAATGGTGGTGTCAATGATATGCTTTAGTGTAAATTCTGTTTATTATTACTGATGATTTTGAATTTGTCAAAATATTTATTTCCACACAGGTGCCTTGTTTTTATTAGCCTTGTGCATGACCGTGCATACCAAAAGCAGTGTGCAGCAGATACATCAGCTATGTAGCACATGTAAAAGCAATACCTGAAACATTACTCGCAATTGACTGGCTGTCTGGTATTTATGTACAGTATAATTTGTCAACATGTTTTTTCAGCTGTATTGTAAAGATATCACCTCATTTTGAAAACTTGAATAGGTGTTTAAAGGCCAGATGACATACAGTAAGATTACCAGACCCAGTGCTTAGGACCAGCAAGTTCTTTCTCAATGTCGAATACCACAAGTGATTTGAAACATCTCTCACACAGATTATATTCTCAGTACCTCAAATGCAGATAAGCACTGACAGGTTAACAATGGAACAACTTGTCTCCAATACAGAACCCTGGATGCAAAAAACACCACACATTCTCAAAACCAGTGAAAGACCATATTCCAGAAGTGTCCAGAAGTTCACACCTTCACAAAAGAGACAATAAAAACAGCTCTACTATACCTGCCTGAATCTATAGCACACTACATGTATTAGGCCCACTCACACCTGCAGAGTTTACAGACTACACTTCATTGGTTCATTTAAGACCTTTTCACCATGAGTTCTGGATCAAAGTACAAGGTCAAATGTCTATTGATATTCTACACAATGATCTACTTTGTGTCGGCACTATGAAGGGGCCAGAAAGTGTGTATATGTATACCCCACCTACATTTTGTGTTGCATGAAACTGCAACGTTGGAGGAAAGGGAAAAGGTAGAATATATTATATGAATGCTTATTGCTTATAAGTATATCCTTAAACTCTGTTATGACGAAAACTGAATCAGGCAGGCTAAAGTTATACATTGATCTTAAGCATTAGGGTACTAGATGCAAAAGTACGCATATTCATTGAGATTATGTAATAGAGCGATAATAGAGCTACACGTAATAATAGAGCTACACATGCAGCATAGTTCTTGTGACTATTGTGCTAGTCAGAAATTTAACTCACGTGATTGTATATTTGAAGATGAATTGAAGAAACTTTAACGTAATAAGAAGACAGTCACATGGGGTTTCCTCAGTCGTTGTTTGTTTGCAGATTGTTTAGTATTGCTGTTAGAGACCATACACTATTACGTTGACACCATAATGTATGTTATAATTCACAAATAACTTAATATGGGACAATTTCTTTGTGGATTTTTAAATCGATAGGGACCAACTGGTACAAGGCTATTCATCAACATCAGAACATAACTTTGCTATTTTCTCCCCATTATTACTATAATATAAATATTTACACAATTTTGGTGGCAAACATCTATGACAGTATTTGAAAAAGACATGATGAATGTACGGTATTTAGCTGCATACACACTCCTGCTCTAATAAATTACCATGATGGTGTTGTCATGGTTTCTAGCCTACAGAATGTATATAATATTTCTACATCAACAGAGAATCAAGGGATGAAAATGTATGTTGGCTCACGAATGTGATTACTATTTCCTCTTCCCTTAAGTATAAGGATTATAACCTTAATACCTACTACTAATATTCCCTTTCAATGTCCCATACAGTTATGGTCTAGACCTTGTTGTATAGGACTACCATATTTTTATAACAGCTCCCCTGAGTTCATGTTACAGCAGCTAGGTCCTGTCTGGCTATTCTCAGTTGTAACATTGCAGAGAACAGCAAATATTCGATTTCCTATGAGTTTACAGAACTAACTACTATGTCTCTCAATCCTGTCACCGCATGTTGACCAGGTTTCAACTTCCCCAACACTGTATCTTTCAGTGTCCTATGTCAAAGTCACTCTGGGGAATGTGGTATGCAGCTGTAAACATTTGGTTAAAAACTGTGCTAGCCTTAAATCAGGGATCTGGTTAAAATCTTGCATCTAGCAGAAGATAAAGCCAATACTGTAACTAGCAACATCATCACTGTGCATATACGGATTAACCCTTGCTCCTTGGACCACACCTGGCAGAAATTGTATGGAAGAATCTTAACAAGAAGTCTAATAACTTGTTTGACAAATGTGTGCTTTAAAATGAAGTATTAAATGACATGGCTTAAGTAGTATTAGGCATAGTAGTAGGAGTATACTTAAATACATATATTCTGACTAGGCTATGACCCAGATAATGCATAATGTAACTTAAAATTAAGCTACAATATGAATTATCTGGGATATAGTCAATCAATAAATTTAGTGTAATGTTTGAGGTTTGTCTAATATGTACTTCTACATCATGATATTGATTAAAGGAATTAAAACACATTTTGAATTTCAAGCCTGGCATACACATCTCTATTAAAAGTTATCATGTTTTATCATTACTGGGTAGGCTAAAACAGACTACTGTACATAGTGACAGTACAGGTGACTGACAGACATCATGAATGTGTGTGCGTTTGTCAATATCGTCTGAAACGTTAAGGCTACAGTACCTGTCAAGCGATTAAAGGGCCATCAGGCCCTATGTTACAACAGCTGACAATCAGTAGGCTACAGCCACAAAGATGAGGGTTGAACTGTCTCGACAGAAAATCAGTTCGCTATAATAAAATATAACACATTACAATTGCTAAGGATAGGCCTATCATCCATAACTACATAAAAACACATTTCTTCCCGGCATGTCCATTTAGACGTGTACTGCTACACGAGCCATTGTTACAGCGGGAAAAAAAACAAAAATTAAAAATATGAGTCGCTCATGTGGCAAAAAGCCAGAATATTTTCCAATGTGTTGTTCCCAGCGTTGTACACAGCAACTACATTATTTAATGCAGTATAATTGCAGTAGACTTCACCACACCGTACGATGGAAAGGCTATATGCTATCGTATCGTTATTGTATGGTACAGTACTGTAAAGTACACTACAGGGAAGTAACTTGTCATGCCATTCCTTAACTGTACAGAATATTACTATAACGGAATTTATTTTGACATCTACGTACGTTACAGTACGGTACCTGAATTATACAACGGTCTGAGCAACAATAAAATAGTCGCATATTGTGTTTAATGATCCCCATATTGTGTACCAAGTAGACACTTCAAGTAAATGCTATGCTACCTTTTGCAGGATCGCACCGTTATATTTAATACAACCCATGCCACTTGGGATACAGCTATTGCATATCCGCTGTACACTTACCGTGTAACGTAGTCTCGTGTTCTTGTGTCCGTTTAGAAGTCTTGCTGGGTTGACATGAAGATTTCAGAATATAATATATTCGAGTGACAGACTGACTAGTAGTAAAGTACCGGTGTTACTAGCGTTTGAGTCCCTGAACGGAGGTTGAAAGGGAGAGCAGCACGGGAGGGTGGGGGAATGGTGTAGTGATGGAGAAAGAAAAGAGGATATCCTCCCCCTAGCGGCTGGTAATTGAAAATGCAGACAACACTATTACAGTGAGTATAAAACGTATGGGGCGGGGGGTGATTAACGTCATCGTGACGATTCATCAAATGGGCGTCGCAATGACCTTGAACACCAAAAATAGAAAAACTGTAGATGACGACAAAAAAAAGGATGATAAATGAAGGCATTCTTGCATCGATCAAAGGGTGCACACTTCCCAAGTACACTTTAATACCTATTACATTATTGTATTTTATACATAAAATTACAGTTATTTACACATTACATAATAAAAGGTCACTAAAACAATTCCAGTCCAGGTAATGCAGAAATTCTTGAGATGAGGCTGAAGGTGAAAAAGTTTCTAGGAGAATGAGAGCACCCAAATAATCAGTTAATGATTTGTAACATTGCCTCATCATCCAGGCCTTCTATTCAGTGTGCACACATCGGCCATTTAACTCTCTGATGATAGTGGACAAACGAACAAGTATGGAGGTCACCTCTCATTATTCTCCTGGTTCACTAATCTGTCCCGAGTCACAGATAGTTTGTAGCTAGCTACTGCACCATGCATGTGACTGAACTGCCACCATCTGGGTCCGGCGTGGGTTTGCCTACTGCTGTGGCTCAGCGAGGAGGAGGAGGAGGAGGCGTGGGCATACAGGCGTCTTCTGCCTCCAGACCCACTCTCCGCAGAGACTCCCGGTACTTCCTCCTTCCCAGGCTCACAGTGTCCTGGATCTCCTCCGCCAGGTCCCTCCTGCCGCTCTCCAACATGGCCGCCACCAGACGGGGGACAGCGCCGGGCCCCGCGCCCTCCTTCTGTCCCCGGGCCCACTGGAACAGCATGTCTAGCACCAAGGAGCCCAGGTTGTCCCTGGGGAGGGAGGAGCACACACACACACTCACACGTTCAGACATGTCTGCCCCGCCCCCACACACAATCCCCCATTTACACCAGCTGATAGAAGCCCAGTGAGGCTAGAGGGACTCACTATCAGATGCACACAGGCCCAGAGAGCAGATGAATGCGACTGGTTTTGTAGCAAGGGCTTTTACCAAGCATCTCCCTGTAAGCGTAGCTTGCATCTGCATTTATCCATGCTCGTGTGTGCCAATCAACATTTTACAGGGAGAAGGCGCCTACTCGACATTTTTAATATCACAGCTCAGGTTCCTTCCCTCCGCCCACAGGGTGCCTGGTGAGCGTCAGTGTTTTGAGAAGGGGGGGGGAGGGGGCAGCTGAGCATCAGTTTGTGTGTGTAATCTCCTGCCGTTCCCAGATGGCTTAGTGATGAGAGACAAATACAATACAATCTCTCCTCCAGTTCTCCTCAGCTGCCTCTCTCGCTCTCTTCCCTGCGTCGCTGTTTGTAGATCTCAATTGTATATTTGTTCCCCCCCTTTTGATTAAAATATCACAATATTTCCTCATACTTTGATCTCAAACTGCATACATTGTAGCCAAAGATATTGTATTTCAAATCTGACGTACATTCTGTAAAAAAAAAACAACCGAAACAAAGAGCCAATAATTGCATACAAAAAGAAAAATCACAGATAAGAACAAATATGTTCTTATCCTATTTGGTGTGTGAACGCTCCACACTGGGAGATGTTGCAATGTATCAGTGTGCATTATGACCTCATTCAGTGAGCCCACCTATTTTTGTACTGGATGCGGTCCAAATCGTGGAAGCTTAAGCCAAGATTGATGCCAATGTTGCGCCAGTCTTGTCCTATCTGCAGAGAAATAGACAGCAGGTTGGCCTCTGTCAGGTATCCACTCTCCGGGTCACCTAGGTTCAGCGGAGGGAGCTGCAGCTCTTCCATAACATAATTCTTGTCAGAGTTCAGATCCTAAAAAGAAACAAATGGAGAGTATGTATTAAGGGCAACCTTTTGGATGTTATGAAGGTATAGTATGTGCACATGTTGAAAGCCAGGAGAAGAATTACTTCCATTATATTTTTATTCCCCAGAGGCTGCACCTAAATTAGAGGCTGAATAATATAGTGTCTTGAATAATGTATAATGTCGTCTCTCTAATGTGTTAATAAACAAACATCTCTGACACTACATTCAGAATCCATTTTGACTAACAGGAAGTCTCAGCGGTAAGGTAGCAAGCCATCGATCATCTGGTCCTTTGCGCTTTCGTGCCACTTCTTCTGGGAGGTCACTGGGAACTTCTCCTTTATAGAAAGACACCTGTAAGACAAAGGTAAAAGTCTCAGGGTGTAGGATGGTCTAGTGGTCTGGGTGTTTGACTCCCAGCCGGAAGGTTGTGGGTTCAAGCCCTGGAGTTGCTGG
>JAODUG010035289.1:0-18120 GCA_027564795.1 Aphredoderus sayanus
AACACAGCTCTCAGGTTCACAGGGGCTCGCAAACCTCTCCACCACGATAAGGTGATGGTTCCCGGAGAGGTTTTTTTATTTGTGATGTCTTACTTATCAAACTGCACAAAACGGTGAATGAATCTTTTGAACAAACCTTTTCATCAAGACTCGAATCTGCCGTCTCTATTCTCTGACAAATGCTGTTAGAAACTCCTGTTATGAGTAAGTTTCACATTCAGCGAATCGCTGCACAATTGAAAAAAAGTTAGACATTGTGATTCACAAGAGGCTGGATCCAGACAAGTATGTATACATGGTTATAAAAAAACAACAAAATGTTAGATTTGTTTAAATTCACATTTTATATTGGTAGAGCTAGTGACTTGTGACATCAGAGTACCTTGTGTAATCTCTGTTGTGTTTTCCTAACAATATTGTGAAATGACAAATGGCCATCTCAATTGCTTCGCTCTTACAATTGAGTTAAGTCCCTCATAAATATGCCTGAGAGCCAAAAGGCCAAGACAAAATAAATCTCTCCCTGGACTGAATTTCCATTTCCCCCCGCCTTCGGGCAAATCTCCCTCCGGTAATTATTGCAATCTTAATATCGTATCACCAAGGCATTAACTGCTGTAACCTAATACTGTATTACTCTGTGTGTGTGTGTGTGTGTGTGTGTGTGTGTGTTGTGGGGTATTCATGCTACAAATGTACTTATTCACCGACACTGTCTTCTCAGATGGCTTGTGTCCACTGTTTTCTGCAACATTTAGATAAGGGGCATTACTGCTGTCTCCTTGGTCATCCACAATCTGTTGATGAGCTGGGCTACAACAGTTTTATCACATGCACTGCTACCACAGACCCTTCAAATATGCAGACCTCCCCTGATACTGTAGACTCATGAGCTGACATTAAAGTGCTGCACCTAGCAGCAGGGGTGCACTCTGAGTTGCCCTTCTGACAGCTTGCTTCTCAAACGAGTTTTGAAAGGTGAAAGATTGTTTCCGCGCTGGGGGCATCCATCACTGCCAGGAACCTGCACCGCCTTCCCTTGTGGCATTGCCCTGCTTGAACGCCAGCGCTCCCGGGACCCTGCGGCAGAACCCCGCCCCCCTTCCCGTCGTGTTACTGTACTTCCATCTTTGGGAGGCCTTGTCAGGTGAGTCATGAAAGAGCCATTTATTTTGGTTAACCTGAAGTCACCCCTAAGAGCAGAGAGACAGATTTGTGGTTTTATTTAGTAGAGCAAAGTTGGGCTTCTCCCGAGCCAGAAGAAGCTAATATGAGGACGAACTGTCTGTCGTTCCACTAGCTAACCACTGTATCTTACTTTTACAGAAATAACATTTGCCAGTGTTACTAAATTAGAGAGCTTCAGTGTTAGTTGTGACCACCTTGAAAGGTGGAACATTTACCACAAACTATGGTTTATTCTGTACTACCATAGATTGTTTGGTCAGTGGAATTATTTTACATGCTATCTCCTAATAAATCTCTTGTCTCTCAGCTAATTAAGAGCCACTGCTTGGACCTTTTGGAGAAAACGGAGCGTAAAGCCCATGTAATACTTCAGATGAAAATGTGCAGGTGTACAGTTCATGATAAATTAACCAAGAACCATCTGGTGCAACGTTAGCTCATCATCTCAATTATTCCAATAGAACAAAAGAGCTGGAAGAACATATGTTGCCTCAAATTCCATACAACCACAGCAGTGACTTAAACACATCAATATTTTTTTTGACCCAGCAGGGGGAGGTAATCCCATAATATAATTTCAAACATTATATTAGATCTGTCATAAAGGCAAGATCGGAATATTTTGACGACGCCCCCAGCAGTTGGGAGAAAGGCTTTCTTCCTGGCTAGTATGGTGGCCAACAGTGGTACTACTGCCATATGCTGTTATGTCCAATTAGCCTATTCCCCATTGGTGGACGTTAGAAAACTATTATTTGGATACAAACAAAAACAATACATGCATGTCAGCAAGTTTGAGTCACCTACAGTAGAACACAGTAGACACAGAATGCACTATTGCACATAATACCAGGAGAAGAGAATACGAACGCATTCTGACAGAAGTGGGGAAAAGCATTCTCCGTCGTATGTGCTGGTTGAGCAGGTTTCATTGAAATTAATGGCCACCATTTCTGGACGCCTTATCCAGTTCTGATAATAAATCCATGATTCACCCTCTCCTGCATGAGGTCTAATGTTAGGACTGACCCTGCTCATGCACTCAATCATGCTGCCTTTGAATCGGTGACACTTTCATTCTACTTTGCACGAGACAGCTCAGTATAAAGTTCTGCTTCCCCTTTCAATCTCTCCCTCGTGCAATTTGGTTTGGCTTTTGTCCAGAACAGCACCTCATACAGTTTTAGATGAAGTATAAACAGGGCTGCAACCCAGCCATGCGATGTATGGGCCAAAATGCTAACAAGACAGTAGAACGCTTACAGTCAGTGGAACTGACAAAGTGGCTGTGGGTGGTGAAGCAGTGTTAAAGTAGGACATCAGCCCTCAATGATAATTTCTGATAGCAGGTTGACATACTGTACAGTAAGAGGATCTGAATACTGTATGTCAAACATTCTGCATAGTGGAGCTTTAACTAGGTTAGTATTAGCTCTAGCAACAAATTACCATTGTCATATAGATATGCTGTGCCAGTGCAGTGAACAAGGCAATGAGTAGATGTGCCAGAATTTCCTTCAACTCAATAAAGACAAAGGTTAATTGTGTTTGGTGCCAAAGGAAGGCTAAACATTAGCTTATACCTTGACTCCATGTCATTTAATATAAAAAAACATGCAGAAACGTTGATGTTATGTTGTCTATATTTCCATAGCCACATTAAGTCAATAACAAAATCAGCCTAATGTCACCTTAAAACATAGATAAACTTAGGACTCATGTCCAAACAAGACTTAGGAAAACATGTTCATGCCTAAATTAGTAGTAGGACTATTGCAATGGTCTCTATTCGGGTCTCCCTAAAAGAAAGCTCTTCAGCAGCTACAGCTTGTTCAGAATAGGCTACTGCTAAAGTTCTAAATGAGACAAATATTTTTTCACTTCAAACCAATTCTCAAATCCCTACATTGGCTCACGGTTTGTCAAAGAATTTATATTCTCTGCGGCTGATCTATGACTCACTAAATGGTTCACAATACATTATGAATCCAGATAACTTAGGTTAACTGGGACAAGTCTGGTAACTGTCCCCACAATCAAAACAAAATATGGTGTAGTATTTAACTATGCAACAAATAGACTTCAGACTTGCTCCAAAACTATTTTACATTTAGCGCTGAAATGTGCAAGAAGTATGAAACGACTACATTACCAGCAGTTTAAAACCAATGACATTTCATGTGCTGAGCTAATCTAAGGTGTATAAATTGTACAATTTAATGGATGCCGCAGTGTGGCAGGGAGAAAGACTCATGAAGCGGCGCTTGATTCAGCTGTGTGTAATTTGCCAGGTTCTTAGCCTGCTATTAAGACAGTAATATATCTATTTTAGGGTCAGGAGGTGTGGCCAAAGTAACCAGAGGAACAGCTTGTGAATGTGATGATTGCGGAGCTCCCATGAGGAAGCAGAGCGACGAGAAAATGTTGAGAAGCAGAGACAGAATGTGCCAAGTTACATCTCAGACAATTACCAGCTCCAATGCAATCCGGAAAAACACAATTTGTCGCTTGAGTTGATTGACAGTTTTTGCTATTGCCTCAATTTGGCATCTTGGACACAGTCGTGATAACTGTCACAATCATGAACCTTTTGGTCTTTATTTGACTTCAGTGTGTAAAATAAAATAAATGCATGAACCAGTACAACGAGAGTGAATGAAGACTGTTGTTTGTGTATGAAATGATCATGCTTCCCAACCAGGTGAGAAGAGGTTCGGAGGTAGAGTTCACTGTCTATATGATTAACAAGCATTTTTCCCTGATGCAGATACTGTAGAGAAAGTAAAGTGGAAAGAGCATCTCCAAAAGTTTAAAATATGGCAAAATGGTGTTCTAAATATGTGTTTTGTCCACATCCAAAGGATAATTTGACTATTGTTCAAGAATAAATCAATGCATTTGTACAGTAAATATTGTAGTAGTTGAACTACTGTTAGTAAATAAAAATGCATTTATATTATTGAAAACAGCAGTCGTTTATCTTCCAGTGCATGGTGGTCCAAGAACAAGTAAAAAATGACCATATTAGGTTAGTTTTAAACAAACTACAGCAGCTACAAAAGTGCTTACACTGCAATTATCTGTAAGTATTCATATTGACTCTCAGTTATATTTCATTTTTCATCCAATTAACATCTTGGCAAACTTTATCAGCATAGCCTCACACTACTACTAATATATGAACCAAATCATTATACATTAGTGTAAGTATTGCATTAGCAAAACATTTTAATCTTTAGTATGCATTACTAAGCAGAACTCCCTTGTCTAAAGTTAGAATTACAATCATTACAGAAGGTTGTTCTAGATGCACAAGCTATAAAAAGCTTTACTGTATCATTTATGAGAGACAACTAGCCCAACCCACAACTGGTGAGGGGATGCATCTTTTAAAATACAAAATTCTATATCTGGAATAATATCTCAGATCTACAGGGACAATAACCATAACAGGCAGCATGGGGAGTCTTAAACAAGCGGTACTCAAACAAAACAGAACCTTTAAAATAAAATGATTTTATTTGTGAAGTTGTGAAGTAGGTTACAGAACAGAGGGGTATTATTGGTAGCGTGGTCAGGGACAAGAGCAGGGCCAAGCTGGATGACCAGGCGGGCAGGTGTAGTACTGCACAACCTCCACAGTTCACACAAACAGTGGAGCATTAATGGCTTGTCTTCCTACTGTGGATACAGCAGAATCCATCCCACCAGCCCAAATCACTCTCGGCTCACTGCAGTCTGTGCACAATAAACAACAATGGCACAGGCCCCTGGCCCACAGAAGCAGCCTTCTCCATAGGGGCCATTGCATATTTCATTACATGGCAATCTTCTGAGTCAGACTGCATTTTCCCCCCTCTGTGTGCGACACGTCCAGCAAATTGAAAAAGGGATGTTAGGACGATGCTGGCTGTCAGCAAGTGGGAGCAGAATGGTGGTGGTGTATGTGCTGTGTTGTCTGTGTGTGTTTCATCTTGGCCACATTCAGGGACAATATTCACAATGTGACATGGAAAGAAGAGCTTTATGTGATTAGCACTTGAGATAGTTTGGTCTATTCCTTATTTCTGTCTATCCTTTGCTCGACCACAGAAGAGGTTATCCTGTAGTGACACCCTGCTATATTGAGAGAAAATCTATACTGTATAATGCACCATTTCTTACAAGAGTGATTCCTTTCTTCAGTGAGGATAATTACACATTTTACTTTTTGCTCTACAGTATAGACTTCAATGCAAAGAAATATCTAAAGACTTACCAATAGTCAATTAAAAAATGATGATATGCACTTTAATTTGCCACCGTATATTGTCATACAATTATGTTTAGGTATGGAGCTAAATAATCACCAAGGGCAAATCAATCAATCAACATTCATAATAATGATTAGGCTATAGAGAATTATACAGATCTTTTAAAGTAATCTATCAGTGGGTGTGCGTGTGCGTGTGTGTGTTGCATGTGTGGCGCATGTTGAAGGCCAAAAGAGACGAGAGAAATGAAAGTGAGCAGTAAATCTGGGAGTGGTGGTTGTGTGCTGTGAAGAATGGCGGTGCCCGCAGCGATGTGCTCCCACCCGGGCTGAGCTAAAGCCTGGTGTGCCTGCTGCGGCCCCAGCACCACCATGGCTCCGTCTGCTGGGATGATTGGCCACTCCGTTACTAATTGATCATTGCCGGAGAGAATGGCTCATTAGGCCCAGTGCTGAATAGTGCAGGAGCCCTGAATAACCAGGTTGACATTGGCACATCTCGCCTAATGCAAAGTGCAACACAGGCACTGCGCTGCGGAGCTGATGTCAGATGCAGCTATAGCTGTGAGTTATGCACGTCTATTCATAGGCAACAAGGCCAAGAGGCAGGCTTTCAGTGCAGACATCTAGCCGAACTGAAGCCTACAGTGTGTTTTACGTACATGTAGATGTGCACGCTGACCACATATCTTCAAATGAGGAGTTATGACTCAAGCTGATGACTGAAGCCACATCATCCAGTCAGTGCCCACCTGTGTGCTCAGAACCAATTGTGCCTGGAGTGAGAGGCCCACTCATTTGGAGAGATCACGCACCAATGCCCTTTACAACACCTCTGGGCCCCACTGCCATTCTGGCACGCTGCCCCCCATGGGTTGGAATAATATTCTGTAATTGTTATTGACATATTGTGGCTAGGAGACAATAAGCATGCACATTCACTGCCCCCTCCTCCATAAAATTAACAGCTTGTGACACATGCTCGCAGGCAGGGGCTGCACGCGTTGAGAGCATTCTCTGCTGTCAAGATGAGGAGTCCACAAGACTGTGTTTCTACTGAGCACTGGACAGCTAATACAGAAATATTTAAGGACCCCGTCATACAAGCTTCTACTTTTTTGCAAAGTAGTGATCTCTTTTGTTGAAACTCAATCAAATTAGAAAATGAAATAACTAAATGGAAGTTACAGTATATTTTCTTTTTAGATAAATAGAAATATAAACTATAAACAGTATATGCATTTAAAAGTCCAATTCGAACATCTGGTCATTTTAAAAGTAATCAAATTGAAATCTCCATTTGCACATTCATAACTATATTTTACTTGAAATGAAAGGAAATTCAGGTCAAACACAATGTAGCTTTGGTTAATCCATGTGATGAGGTTAAACTATAAAATGGCAGTTATATTAAATAGTCTATTTTAGGAATACAGTTTCCTGCTACTCCTATTACTACTGATAGTACTAAAGAACGGTAATACTAATAATCCATTTCTCTGCACATAATGAATAGTCATACACAGAAAATCATGAACAAATGAACAGCATTTTTTATCCAACTGACGTTTATACTGCACCACCAAATGTTGGTACACCACCAAATGTTGGTGGTGTACTGTTAAGTTTGTATGTGTGCGTTTGTCTGTGTTTAGACTGTGATAGTGTGATTGTTGACTAAGTAGACAATGAGGCAGGCATACATGGAATGGTGTGCACAATGTAGGGGTTTATCTCAAGTTAGAAATTAGAAGTAGAAAATAGAAAGTTAAAACTACAAATGAAAAATAAACCAAGGTGGGAAATAATAGAGATCAGAGAAAAGAAAAGCAGAATCATTGGTCTGGTGAAACTAAAAGGAAAATAAATTAACCAAACTCAACTCAGTAGGGAAATGGGTAGAATATACAGTATGGTGTGATCAGTCTTACTTATTCTCCCTTTAGGGGGATAACATGAATATAACTAATATCAGTAGCAATACTGAAAGAAATGGGAATCGGTTCCTCCACAGCAGGGAGTATTTCCCCTGCACTGTGGTGGTATATCCTGGTGGAACTTTCCTCCCACGCACCTTATTTATGGGGTACATTTTTCAGCAGGACTCCCTTTAATGATTTACAGTTGCAGAGCAGACTCCAGTACAGGATGCCTGCCAATGGCCAGTAGAAATGAAAACAAATAAATGTCCAATGCAATGCAAATTATAATGTAAAACTGTACAAATGACACCGTGACCCTAATGGATAAGTGGTCAAGATGACGGGTGGATAGATGGATGGATGTGCATGACATAGATGTGACTGTGTTATAATAATATATGCTTAAATGTGTGGCATTATTTATATATTGTGTAGTAAATGATAATATGAAATTCTAAAAAAAAGTTATAGCCTTTATACCACACCCCAGACTCACAATGACCCATAACTCATTCACTAAGTTAGAATGATTGTTTAATGCAATTTATGTCTGTAGTTGCTTGGAATAAAAATGTATGCACCAAAATGCCAATTATATACTAGGATAGTATACTGAAATTTTTCAAAAGTTTGTCTTTAAAATGGATATTATTTATAATCTCCTTGGTCGTTATGATCTAGTAAAATTTAAATAATGTGAACAATATTGCATTTCTTGTTATATTGTAGAAAAGTCAATTTCAGTGGTATTTCACCTTAATTATATCGATTACATCCACGCAACAAGATCAATCCACTATCTCCCTCACATATTGTCAGTTATGCGTTATGTTAACCCTTCTCAAGCCTATTGATGAATAACATTATTTTTATTGAAATATATTATTCTTATTTTCTTCCCCAGAGCAGCCATCCCAGAGCAGATGGAAATGAAATCATTTACCCAAAGACTATATGGCTCATACCACCAGCAAATTCTTCTATATTAGTCGCAAGTCACATACTGTATCTCCTAGCTATTACTAGATCAGTGCTATTTGATATTGTTTGCTCTGTGACCTCCCAATGTATTCCCACCTGCTAAATCCCCAGAAAGAGCTAGTATTTAGGAAAATAAGCTAGTTTAGGGTTTATCAAAATATACCTCTTTAAAAGTAGTATTAAAATAAATTTTGAAAACATTTCAAAATCTTGAGAACATATCAAGGGGTGAGAACCAGTAAGTGACATTTTGGGTGAAATATATATATATCAAATGACAGATCTTAATGAGCTCTTTCTATTGCCAAAAAGGCACAAGTGAATTCTTAATCAGTTTGGAGTTATTCATTAAAATCGAATGAAACATTGGTGCCAAAAAGGCACCCTCTGCTATACCCCTTGAAATAACCAATGGTGGTTCTGTATTAAAAACGTATTCTACTTTGGAAAAAGGGTACATGGCATGGAAATCAACAGTGGGCTACAGAAGCTTTTAACGTTTGAGAACCAATGTGCTAAATATTGCTCTGGCTAGTGAAATGTACCCATGACTAGGCTGATAGTGACTGTGTACCTTTCATCTCCCCCATGTCCAGGGTCTTGCCCAGCTGCTCCAGGAGGTCGGCTCTGGCAGCATTCTTCTTGTGCTTCTTGCCGTCGTAGTGCTGCTGAGCCATGCCGGGGTTGTTGAACCAGGCGTTGCACAGCTGGCAGTAACGATCCGAGTCCCGGTGTTGTCGCGGGGATGTTAAGGGGGTTGTTTCTGGGGAGCTCTTCATAGGACTAGGGGGCACTTCTAAAAGCACAACACACACACAGCAGAACAACTACAATATCTCAGTATGACAAAATCAAGTACCAGCAGATGATAAGGTGTTACACATTGTTCAAGCACTACACACCCTGGCAACACTGAAATCACATAACTTGACACACTACCACTTAAACTCGCTGGAAAAGCAGATCACAAAATACTGAAGGCATGCAAGTTCAAGATCGACTATCTATGCCGGCAAAGCTAAGACGCAAAACTGAGTTTTGAGAGAGAGAGAAAATTGCCACTGCTTTAATGAGCAGCAATGTACATTAGCTTTGTGACTGTGGCCATTTCAGTACTGCCCTCTGAATAACAAGCTGTTCCCTCCATTACAAGCTTGAAGATGAAAACCTAAATTCTACTTGGCAAATGGAATCAAGAGCCTGCTATCCACAGCTATCCACTAGTGTCTGCATGCATGGGTGCATCCATTAACCCCAAACAAACATTGTTCCCTTTACACAAAACTGCAGCATCAACTTAATCAGTTTTTACACTCGAGTTCATGGTCCGCATAAAGTCAACATTTACTGATCCAATTATGTACCATTAGACCCGCTGACATTTCACCGCGGCAGCTCGAGTGCACAGCCAGGCAGGAGAGAGGCAATATATAGGAACATGTCATCTTTCAGTTAGTCAACCGTTTTCTATGGAAGGACATTCTAATTGGAGTTCAGCATTAACTTTGTCTCAACTTGACATGGACGCAGTACTGGGTGCAGGATGCTGTGCTGGATGGGTGTTCCTTTATGTCTTTCACAGAAGCACTATTGCTCAGCTTTGGCTGGGGGAGTGGATGCAGGTCACAAATGAGCACACAGGGCATCTGGGAGTTGCCTGGTCATATAATGACCCACCTCTCTCAAATTAAGAAAGGTGTGGTGCATGGGATTAATCCTATTGGGAACAGAGTTGTATTATTACTCCATAATAAACATATACTGTAAGATCAGCATTTTTAGAAGCTTTGTTCAGAATGGAAACATAAAATCATGAGCTGGTGATTAGCCCACCTTTAACCAGTCAGAACAAGAATGCGGAATATGTTCTGGAAATAGGCACTTAATTGTTGTCGTCTACGCTGATGGTTGTTTGTAGCAAGCTGATGGCGGTTTGTAGAAAACCTGTCTGCAAATTTAGAGTTTGCAGACCGAAATGCAAAGCAGAGCAGACTGAAGAGTCCTCAAACTTTAGATCATATTACCACTGGTTTTGGGACTTGAGGCAAGATTTATTAAAAGAGAGAAATAAAGAAATCGATTGATGTATACGGTATCACATTTTCTTTGGTTGGTGCCACTAATTGGGGTAATTTTATTGACGATTTCTTCAATGGCTGCAAAAGGTTTTATGCTATATATAAATAACTGGCAATTTTCCCTTTGAATGAAATAAGACTGCATTCTGCCTACAGACTGTATAGAAACATTTTGACCTGGAAATGTTCTATGGTACAGGTATAATAGATATTTTATATATTATTTTACTGATATCTTCACCGCCTCTGTGGATCCTGGTGCTTCTCACAGTCTTCCCTTTGAAAATATCTCTTCTCTTCTGCCCACCGTACCAGTGAATGATTCAAAAAGGCCACCTTTGTGACATTGTTAACTGGTGCTGTGACATTTAAGGTATCATCTCAAAGCGCTGAGCTCACAGAAAGTTGCCTCACAAAAGCAAATTATTATACGTGTCATTTTTGCACAATGCAAAGTTCAACCATCAAGCATAACAAATTATCATAGGATTCTTTATTTCATACCATTGTAATCTGTGGCAAATGAATTCAAAAATGAAAGTGGATTTTTGGCTAGATGTCATTATTGTTCAACAAAACAAGCATTGCTTTATATGGGGTTGTCATATTCCCTTGAAAAAGTTCTACATACTATACAGTGCAATATGAAAGGGGAATGAATGGTCAATCAGTTACTGTAGAACAAGGGAGGGTGGGAGGGAGGGGAAGAAATAAAGAAAAAAAACCTAAGAGATAGCATTACTGTCTTCAAAGGATGTCTAGTTGTAGTTTAATGCCCTTACTGCCTAGCTGTTTGTGTACTCGTTTATGCTCAACTTTTCATTCATCATAGGTTGTTATATTGAGGTATAGTTGCCTTTCCCTACCCCAAAGACAACCCAGCAGGCACATCACAGAACAGAGCCTATGCCTTCCATTTAGTGCATCATTAGAGGCAAACTGTTTAATGCCCCTTTGATCCAGTGTGAAGATGAGTTCATGGGGCGGGGCTATGCACCATCCCCGAGAGGCAGATGGTGCCCACATAAGATGCCTGCTGAAGGTGTGCTCATGCACAAAGCACACAGAAACCAAACGCTCGCCGAAAGTAATCATTTGTCATACCACTAGAAGAAAAGGCATCCTTTCATTACCCCAGAAAGAGCAAGATGGATTTGTCAGCTCTGAACCCATGGCAGTTGTCAAGGTGACTGTCACACAGAACAATCACCAATACTGCCTTCGGAAGATCATGAAATGCATTGTACTGTAGACTGTTGCATAAACTATAGAGGATACATTTTGCTTTGTGTGTGTAGGTTACAGTAAGTGATACACTTTCACATCCTTTGCATTTTAAGCAACAATCTCAAAGTTGTTCTTATACAGGTCCATTTGGCGGACATCTTGTTTCTGATGTGTCTGTCTCTGTTTATGATTCACCCAAGCCTGATGGTCTTGATTTCTTAAGTCAAGAAGACGGTATACATGCTAGTCTTCATAATGGTTCTTCATAATCATACATAATGTTATTCACCAATGCAGTGTGCCTCTTTATTATTATAAAAGAGAAGTGGGATTGATTTGTTGTTCTTTTTGGTGTAAATACATTATATAATGTAGATTTCAGCATTCCAATATAGAGGCTAAGGTTGTCCATGTTTACACTCCTTGTATTTTAATAATTGCATAATATGCAAATCCGAATTCTAGTACAAACTATGGTATCTAACTGGAACTGGGTTTAGCAAATCAACAGCCCAGACTGTGGGAAACAGGCCAAGAATGCCAACATACAGTAAGATAGCCACTGCCTCTAAACAACCTTGTTTATGCATGTTAAGGCTTTTGAAGAAACAGCCTATGTGCCTGTAGTATAACATTACTAAAAACACATTTAAATGAATTACGCCCCAGAGATAATATGTTAAAATATAATTTTAGAAATGTAGAATTCACTATATTCAATAGGTTATGTTGTCCGTAAGTTACTGTGTAGTTTTGTTTATGTAATTAAATATGCAGTAGCACCAACTATACTGTAGATATACAGTATACTGTATGTCTACAGTATACAGCTGTTCAAGACCTTCAATTGAAATAACTGAGGTTACTACTGTACACTCGCCCCAACAACACAAAAGTCCTTCCCAGCTCACTGTTTTGGGGGTAGGATAGGTTATAGTGGCCAGGGTGGTTGACTCCCAGTTGAAAGGCCCACTGATCAATAAGCCGGTACACTACAAGGTACACTACTGTACAAGTCAGCATAGTGGATATGATGTGCTATTTATCTTTTTTGTGTTGTTAATTCATGCTGCACTTGACAAAGGCCTTCGGTGTCAAACAAGAAACACCTTTTTATCCCTGGATTCAACAACAAACACAACACAAGATCCACTGAAGCGTGGATCAAGATATAAATTGGTGAATACTTGATTATTATACAATTATTAGCATGTTATTATATAGCTTGTTGATAATAATAATAATAATAATGCTAATCATCATCGTCATTCTGAAGCTGTCTATTTTTTCAGTTTGACACTAATAATAATCATAATAATAATAATAATCACCATCATCATCATCATTATTAATATTATTATCATCATCAATCTTCCTGAAGCTGTTTCTTTTTCTGTTTGACACTAATAACAATAATAATAATAATATAATAATAATAATAATAATAATAATAATAATAATAATAATAATAATAATAATTATTATTATTATTATTATTATTATTAGTGACAAACAGAAAAATAGAATGGTCAGAATGGTCTAAGCTCCTCCATGTATTAGATTCTAACTGGTGAGGATGTGTTTGGGCTAAATGGGTCAAGGATGCTATGGGCCAGATGTATTCTGCTGTACATTATCTGCTGACAACAGGCAGGAACAATAGTGTCCCGAGAGATGTGTGGATCAGCTCGGTACTCGGCCACTCCACTGGCGTTACTTATGGAGAAATCAATAGACTGGGCCTCCCGGTGCCAAGGATTTATCTTCCTGACATTTCCTATTTGTGGCTGATGTGGGTTCAGTACACCAGCAGCTTTACATGAGCAAAGTGCAGGATAAAACACATTTAATGTACTTACAGGACAAAAAACCAATAATGCTTCATCCTAATTATTGTTCTGTGTGCTCTACTATACATTCTCACATGTGCAGAACATGCATGACAACATTCACTGTCTTAGAAACAGGAGAATGTGATTGCTTCAAAATCGAAAGCAGGTCCTTGATTTTAAACGAGGGTAGCACCAGGAACCAGTGTGTTTAATCTACTTCTCTGACTCTTGACGCATGCACAAGTGTGTTTGTGTCAGGTGAAGGATGTGCTACTGGGGCCTTTAGTTTGAGGAGTGTCTGTGTGATTGAGTGTTCCGTCAGAGCCTGCCTCAGCTAGGGTCCTGGTATGCTTCTGTTCTAGCCCATTGGCCACAGATGGCATGGTTAATGACTGTATCTATCACTGACATATGGGAGAGAGAAGAAATAGAAAAAGGCTACTTTAACATTGGAACTTGAGTGAACTTCTTGAAGAGCAAACTAGAATAATTGTTTGACAGGTCCCGAACAAATCATGCCAGAAAAACTACTGTACATAAAAAAAGCTTTTAACAGTAAAATGTCTACTACTATACACTTTTCTGACTTGCAAATACCAGGGGGTCTTTTCCTATTTGGCATTGAACCAGTATTTGTAGAGATGGCACTAATCTCAATATTCCAAAATGTACTGTTTACAGATACCGTTTTGCATCAATTAGTTGGTTTAAAGTGACTGATTGTTAAAATTAGAAAGTAGATTGAAGCCACCTGAAAGATGCTTATAGTTTGGTAGGAAAATGAAAAATGAGCTTTGGCAAACAGCTCAGTGGGGGATGCATTATTAAAATTCAATTAAGAGTTAATTAAGTCTTTATATAATTAATTTCACACCAAAACAAAATTAAATTGCAAATCAATGCAACCTGATAAATCTAAGTAATAACCTTCCTTTGAGAATCAATTAAATCCCAAACTAAATGGAGCCCAGCTGTATTGTGTGTTCATCAAACAACAGATTAGTGATAACAACAGAGATAACAACCGATTAGTGTTTTGTGGCTTTTCCACAGCAGGTGATTTGATAATATAAGGTAAATACATTTTTTTTGAAGACGGTGAAGAAAGTTAGTCTGTTTGTCAGATGTTTGGATAGAGAGCATGTGAAAGTCTATGGTTTGGTATCTCATTCCTTCTTTCCACTCCCTGACAGTCTCATTATTCTCTCTACTGCCAATTTGTAAGCACATTTCAGTTGAGCAGATGCCTACACAACAAATCAGCTACTCCAAACAAAACACCCCAGACAGGTTTGTTGAGCCACTTCTTTCAGCTTCACAGAGCCATTTCCTAACTCTAATACTGTGCTGTACATTGTAAAAAAAAGTCTTAAAATTACTGTTCAATCATCACTGTCTATAGAAAAACAAATGTTTAAAAAAATGTGCCTTCCATATATTTAATGAAAAATAAATAACACCTCCCAAAAGGGAATTTAGTGATATAGTATTGCTAGGTTCAATATATTTATTCAATTAAAGTTATCAGTCTAGCATTTGTGCAGACAAAACCACCTGCTGTACAGCTGACATACCGTAGATACAGCACAAGACAAGAGGACAGGAAGTATAGTTCTTACCTTTGGCTGTGATAGCAGGCTGCTCTCCTAACAGCAGCTTTAGCCTCTTTGCATGGATTTTACCCTGGTAGTGGGACTGGGCCACGACAGCAGAGGTGAAAGACATGTTACATAGCGTGCAGCACTTGTTCTTGTCAACATCCCCCTCCTCACTGCCCTGCAAAACACCAGCACAGGGACGTATGCATCAAATAAACCTGGTATAACCAGAACCATACTCTATCTATCAATGAAGAACGAGGCAAGTCGTCCCTCTGCATTCATATATAGCAAGGGGATTTTTAAAACAGGACATTTTTGAAGGCATCAAATAAATAATGGAGCAGAACATGATGTTAAGGTCAGAAGGTGATTCTGCCCACATTCAAAGAGAAACTCAAAATGGGTACCTCATTAGGCCATGACTAATCACAACCATTCTATCACATGTATTATTTATAATAGTGCAATTACTATTAATGTATATTTTACAATGTGAACAAAGAACTGCTACAATCCCAACATAACACATAGGACCCTTTTCACAGAGGTCCCATAGTACTGTATGTAAAACACTGCTTCACTGTTTATATGATTATTCTGGTAGAACTAATTGGAAGAGACCATTACTTGAGACCATTACAGTGAGCTACAGCTATTTAGCCTATATGAAACCTATGCAAAAGGGTCCATTCCAAGAAACTCTTCCAGGGATGGCATATTGGCCGACATCACACTTAAGACTACAATCTTCAAGGTCTTACCAATACACAATACAAGGGGGAGAACCGTAAATATGTAAATACATACTTTGTAATACTGTGACACATGAATATGCAAGTTAGGTACAGTATGTGTGCAAATGGATATTTTGAAAGTCCTATACATATCCATAAAATATAAATACATAAATTATATACAGTATAACATTTATACTTTCCAATTTACCTTTAGTGTTTGCTTAAATTGAGAAACATATGTACACCTTTTCTAAAAGGTGTTCCAGTGTTAAAGGTTTCATAGTAATCGTACAGTAGTGTGTTTGAACACAGGTACTGGAGTTTCAGGCTATTCCTTTATGAAAAAAAGCCATTTTCTGTGAGGTGTAATGTAACCCAGATCAGTGCTGTGCATCTGGACAGGGGAAATAAAAAAGCACAGCTCTTTCTTTCACTAGGTGCACTTGCTGCATTCCAACAGACACTTGCACACGTGCACATGCACATCTCCACTATACACACACATAAGACATACACACACATTCACTGCTTCTGCCGTAGGCCCTATTCATCACGATATAGTCTCAAAACACTCACTAACCTTCCCTTGGCCCATAGGCACATCTATATACACACACACACACACACACGCACATGAACACACACACACTCTTCTCTCATTCTGTGCACAATGCAGCCACAATTGCTTCATTTTCATTGCATGTCCACTAAAATGAGCAAATATATATTTAGGATGAGACACAGTTGCAACAGGAGAAGAAACATCTAGAAATAGGAATGATATATTCATTTCATGGCTAATTAAAACTGGATGAACAGGCAGCTAATTGCAGGAAGATGTAATTAGTTGTTGCATTATATATACGAATGCTATAACATTACAAACATTTCTAGTGTGTGTGTGTGTGTGTGTGTGTGTGTGTGTGTGTGTGTGTGTGTGTGTGTCTGCGTTCCTGCGTGTGTGAAGCACAAGAACATATAATTCAAAAATGCTTGTCTGAATTTGGGAATGTTTTCGGATTTCTCATAACCACAGCAAGTTTGTGCTAGTCTAGATTTTTTTTTATTTTTTTTTTACAGGAAAACCAATGAGTCATCTGAAAAGCACCACATCCAATCAATGCTGTATTTCAGCCATCATGTATGGTTAGCCTTTTTTATGTAATCTCAATGCTGAAAAATAATTGGAATTCTGTATTGGCTGTAATATACTGCTGTGCAGCACTCCCTGGGAATACATTTCTTATGGAGAAAAGAAGAGAGAGGGGAAAAGAGAGCACAAAAAGACATTGCATTTCAAGAGAAAGGGTTTAGATCATTTCAATTCATGCAAGGTATAATAAAATAAGGTTTTTGATTAGGAAGCAGTGAATTGTCTTTGCTGCCGGTGCTGTGCTGCACATTTTCACCTTGGTAAGTACAGTATTCCAGCAGTGGCCTGTACCTGCTTGTGGCATAACATAGATAATATATGTGATGGGTGTGGGTGAGTGGGGTGACAGAAAAAACAATTGTTTTACACCCTCTTATGTCCTACCTTTAAAAGTATGTATGTATAGGGTTAAGTATAATATATATAGTACAAAAGGCCATTTGTTAGGCTTTATTTCCCCAAGGCAAAGTCATCCAGATATTTGCGGTGAAAGATGCGTACGTACATTTAATGTCAGTTAACACAACTTTTTAAACGTTGGCCTCAGGGAAGGCCTCAGGGAAGTCCAGGAAAGTCCACTTTCTAAATGAGCATGTCAGCGGGTGTTTTGCTCTAACTTGTTCAGACAACACTTTATTTCTGCACTTTTGAGCACCGCTTGCATGTTTTCTTAGTGTGCACATAAGATACGCAAAAGTCATTGTTGCCAGATTCAGGGATTTGAGACTATTTAGCCCATTTATTTAATGGAAGTGGATGAAGATCTGTTACATTGCCTACATTATGGGATTCCTTTACCTGGCCGTTGAAACTTGGGGCTCTCAATGAGCGCCCTCAAAGTTCTTTCCTTTATATCCCTCGTGATGCCCTTAAAATTTAGTGTTGAACAACAAGGCGGCGCTATTTGATTGTGTATGATTCTATGTTTTTTTATTGTCATTGCTGTGTGTATTTATTTCTTTATGAAGTACATTATTATTCTTTAGGTATTTGTGTTGTTTTTTGTGCCTTTTAGCCCTCCTGTTGTCCGTGGGTTTCAAACACACACCTTGTTGTGGCAGCAGTGCACATCATATGTCTGTGTAAGCTGTAGAATTAGGTTTAGCTCCTTCTATCTGCCACAAAGCGCAGAGGACATCACAAGGGTTA
>JAODUG010035319.1:0-18114 GCA_027564795.1 Aphredoderus sayanus
AGAGAGAGAGAGAGAGAGAGAGAGAGAGATAGAGAGAGAGAGAGAGATAGAGAGAGAGAGAGAGAGAGAGAGAGAGACAGAGAAATTACAAAAGAAAGGCTGACCTTGCTCTGGCATCTGCCTTTGCTCACAGATCCTGAGCACCTTGAGGGCCTTACGCTCCGTCTCCAAGGGCACACGCTCAATCTGCAGCTCCAGGTACACACGGCCAAACTCTGGGCAGTGGTCGAAGTAGTCCACCGCCAGCTGCCACAGACTGTGCACGCACGCACAAACACACTTAAGGTTGATTCACAAAATGTAAAGCATGTCAGGATAGTAATGCACAGTATATATACACATGTCAGAGGACATAATGTATGTCTGTACAAAATCTTCCAAATGAACTAATTCATTTTTTCCAACATTTGAGACCATCAGTGTAAAGACAGTCAAACCTATGATGGGTGAAGAGGCCTGAGGCATACTCCAGCAGCAGAAACTCTCGCAGGTTGGAGCCAAAGCTTAACACAGGAAAACAAGAAAGGACACAGTGAGTGAATAGAAAACCATCTTGCTAGCTACAGATGTGTAACTGTTGTTAAACCAATGTACAGAGAAGAACTAACTGTAGATTGTGAGATTGGAGCAGTTTGCAATGATCTAGGAGGTCGGTCAAGTGGGCCACAAACCACCAGTTGTTGAGAGCTATGCTGAAATAGAATACAACATTTACACATTTATCCAAACATGGCAGATAAACAGTAACAGGCATTTGAATTAATAGATTGTTTTGTCATACCTGCAGTCTTTGATGACCTGATGGAGGTCAAACTCAAAGGCAGCCAGTAAGATGCTATCTAGGGGCTCTGGTGCACTCCTGGAATCTAAAAACATGGCCATGCATGACTGCAAAACACACACACACACACACACACACACACACAGTAGGTTAACTTCCAAATACAAGACAGATCAAACGGTAGAATTAGACATTGCACTTTAGAATTACCAGTGTGGGTTGTTTTTTTGTTTTAATTATCAGCACCACCAGCACAGGTAAAATAAATGTTTTCTATTTTCCTAACAATGTACTTGCAAATATAATAATAAGTCTGGTGGCACTGTGGTTCTTACCGGGGTCCCCCACCCCACCAACAGACAGACACCATGTGACGTAAGAACTAATTTGCATTAGAACTCATTGACTTGGAGTGCCTGCCTGCCCACACAGTGTGCTCTGTACCTGTGCGTAGTAATGAAGCTCCGTGGGTTTGACTGCAGGGTGGGAGAAGAGCAGTCTGGTGACCAGGAAGTGATACCAGGTGCTCAGCAGCTCCTTGTTCTCCAACAAGACGTCCTCATCGCCAACCAGTATCTACACACACACACACACACACAAAATATACCAGTCAGCTAAATGGCAGCATGGATGAGCACAATACAGAGCAGCTCATGCAGAGTGAATAGAGAAGTCCATGCACCGGGAATACAGAATTTTCACGCACACAAAACAGAGCAAAACGAGATGTGCCAATGCAGGCACATCCCTAACGCACTGATGATGTCAGAGGGCTGTGATTGGTTAAAAGCAATGCTGGTCCAGGAGCAGATGTGGGATGTTGATCCAGGAACATGTCCTACTTGGCAAAAAAGCATGTTGTGCGCCCAACTTAAGAGACCGGAACTGGTCCACGCGTGCCATTGCTCAATGGCACGCGTGTTCGATAGCGTGCCAGTATCTTTGTGTGGCGCGTGTTGGCTTCTAAACCGACAGCGCTCTGCCAAGAAGCGCACTGTGGCCATGGGGAGCTGCTGACCTTGCAGATGAGGTCCAGGTGGGGGCTGCTGGCGAAGGAGCTGTCCTGCACGCAGCGGTCCACCTCGTCGTGCCAGCGTCTCCACTTCACCTCAAACTCGGTCAGCGTCTGGGGCTGGGCGCCGCCGGGCTGAAGGACCACACAGGGGTCAGAGGTCACAGGCTGAGCACTGAACCTAGAACGTTCATTTTCATTCTCCCCCCCCCCCCATCTGCTTACGTACTTATTTATTTATTTTGGTTTATCATTAATGTGCTGCTTCCTTTTAATACTGAGGAATTAATAGATATATTTTCATTATTAATATTATATATACTATGAAATTATTTGACTAAAACATGAATAATAAGCCATTGACAGTTATAAGCAATGGCTAGAAAGATTACATTGTAGACGGGCATCTTGCTCAGAAGGCCGTCCATCAGCTTGAACATGTTCCGGGCGGCGGGCTTCAGGTTGGCCTGCTTCACCAGCATCTGCCTGGCCTCCTCCATCCTGCCCTGCAGCACGTAGCTATACACCTGGGGGACACGGGGGGAGTTATCGGTCCCATGGAGACAAGCACGACGTGGGTTCGGGGAAAAGGGGGATAGGGGGTGTACCTACCACGTCCCAGTACATGTGGTGCTCTGCAGGACTCTCACTTTGTAGCACCTCCCTTGCCTTCTCATCTACATCGGCCTTGTGCAGCCTCACCCAGTCCAGCAGGTGGAGCAGCAGGGAGCCCGCTGGGGATTAACACACACACACACACACAGGCATTACATTAGACAGCACTCTATGATTCATCAGGACCTGAAAATGTCCAAGAGTCCCAGTAAGACACCAACCTGGTGAGGCATCAATGAACAGCACTTCACATAGATTCCAGATCAGCTCTATGGCCAGCAGAATAGATACCTGTCATGACACAATTTTAGGAAGTTGCCACAGTCAATGGCAACTCAACATTTCTTGTGTCAATACTGCCTCCTTCTGTAAAACGTTTTTATTAACAATATAATAGCAATGCTGACCAGTGGTTGTTAGAATAAAGGCTTGATGCATGACTTGTTGACAGATTACTGTGTGTGAGTCTGCTGGCACATAGCAGGCATACCTGATTTCCATACTGCGTGGCAAGCTCCGCATCTCGTGTACAAACTGCAGAATGGTAGAAAAATATAATTGCAATGTCTCTGTTATTTAAGTGAATACAAAAATAACCAAACTAATAATAAGAAGAAGAAGAAGAATTATACAATACCTGCAACTTGTTGCAGTTCCTCCATGCATGCTCGGATCACAGATCTGTAGTTCTTACTGATTCTGACGAATCTGATAAAGACAGAAAAACATGCATTTGTTTATGAAATTAACATTATGCTGTTACTCATGATGCCTGGGTCCCTCACAGGTGTCCTTACTGAGGTTTCTTGTTCTTGCTGGGTAGGTCCTCTCTGACAGCCTGCAGTCCAACGAAGATGAGATGCGACTCGTTAAAGAGTTTCCGTAAAATAGGGGAACACGTGTCCTCATCTTTCCTGACCTCGTGGATAAAGGAGCTCCCTGTCCCAGTAACACCTAACACAAAGAAGAATATGTTAGTTAGAGATGGCAACATAGGTAGGTGGCATGGAAATCTGCCAGGCCTAACAAATATATAAACGTACCTGATGCTTTAAAAATGGTCTCGTAGACCAAAATATCTCCAGGACCCCAGACAAATCCCAAATGTCTCTTATCACTAGCTGCAGGAATATTCTGAGGTTGTTTTAGGAGAAGAAAAGTCAGAACAATAAGGACGTCATGTTTATAGCAGGACAGTTACAGTTTATCACCAAGCTGAAATAATATTTGCTAAAGCCTTAGTGTAGCTTGCATTTGTCAGTTTTTCACTGCTAAATGACAAAATGTAAACTACACGGAGCTATTTAGGTCATAGTACTGTAAGGGGAGAAACTCCTTGATAGCAGTGTCTCATCAACTCAATAAAAAAGTAGCCTATGTAATGTACTTACAGTAGTTGTCGGCTCAACGTCTACCTCCTCCATTACGAATAATTGTTGATTAAACACAGAACAAATAACAAAGCTTTCAAGGTTGTTTATTTAAGTCTGACGAGAAATTCTAATAATCATTTCACATCATACACAACAGCGCTTCCGCGCCTCACTCATTCAGTTGAAGGACCCCGTGGCGCATGTGTGGTGACATCATGGAAAAGTGGCCGGACATGCCTTCATAAAAGAGTTTTGTTAGTGTAGTTTTGTTTTGATAAGAACTTAATTTAACAGTAATTTGGAAACCATTCCATATGTAAAACACAGTCAAAAAATATAGGATAATATAAACCAGTTAAGTATTGATTTACAGATATACACAATTTCAGTATTAATTACAATATATGTATTAAATAAAGGTAGTTGAAATTGACTCTATAATGAATTCAGTAATACCTGTAATATGCAATGTCTGTGAAAACAGTTTCTTTAGCCTTTGAATTTCACAGTATGGTCATGATTACAATAAAATAAATAAAGAAAAGAAAAACAAAATGGCCACTGGGATTACACAGGGATCACCTCCATGATGCTTTTGCAATTAATATATTCATGTATTATTATACCTTGCTATATACAAATAGGTAGTACACTTTGCAACAATTGTATTAAATTGCTTAGTGGACAACTGCATTTTGGATTGGTCTGGTTTCATCTGGTCACTGTAAACAAAGGGGATGCAGTTTTAAATGCGCGTTCATGTGCAGTAAAGAGATTCTTTTGCGCGCATTGTGACTCTCCCGCCCAAGACCAGAATGCGCTTTTCTCCACGTGATTGTTTTAGCCAATGAAAAACATATCGTGTGGGCGCGCATAGACACATGGTCGCGCACGTTGTATCGAATATTTTAAAAGGGAACGAGTACGTGCGCGTACTCGTATTCTTTGTGTGGCAGTGCAGAGGAGCCCAAAACAGTAATCATGGCAGATGAAAAACCTAAGGCGAGTATATAAATTTTTCCTCAAAATATCTAAACGACTTTACGATTTTAACAGTTAGATATGCACCAAATGTTTTATTTTTCAATTTAGTATATACCATGGCATATTCAAGTTGTGGGCAAAAATGCTAGCCTGCTAGGTTGTACCGGAAGATTTGTGAACGCGCATTAACACCATTGGATTCACACAGGCGCTCTGCCTGCTCGATTGCGGACGACCAACCAAACACGCGAAGTTGGTGTCAACCTCCAGGCTTAATCTGCATGCAGTGCATTGTACATTTGCTATGGACATTTTAATAGGTAACCCTAGAGTTGGGTTGACACCAATATGCATGTGTACAAATAACTTGATTACATTTATGTCATTATGTCAAGTCAGCAATAACTAAACATTATTGCATGATGGTCCCTACATCTTGCTTTGACTGTGAGAAACAATAATATTCTGTTTTACTCTGGTTTTGTGTTTGTTTAAAGAGTAACAGCACCTTGTGTGAAATTACTATTATTTTCAGGTGAAAATTATGGTACTGAACTATGATGAGACACAATTCTGGTGTTAATATTCAAAAGACTTCATATATATATATATATATATATATATATAATTTGTATTGATTGATAATGGCTCAACGCCATTCTTTTCTAAATCATCCAAGGCCCTTGCTGACACAAGCATAGTATTGTAACACTTCATGAAATGTTAATGTTAATGAGCCCTCCCCCCGTCCCTCAGCTCCTTGCCTACTATTTAAATTTTCTGGAAATTGTGCATTGGGCAGAGTCAGGCAGAGCTTGGGTTACGTTAAACTTTAGCATTTATCTTTTTAATTGTATTTATTAACCATTAATATTTATGTGTCAGCCCCTACTGACATGAATAATATGGGGAAAGTAACAATTATTTTCAAATAGACTACACAGATTGATAACTTCTGTTTACTTGTATTTGTCCAATGTACTATGTTTACTTCAGGAAGGAGTAAAAACAGAAAACAATGACCACATAAACCTGAAGGTAGCGGGTCAGGATGGATCTGTTGTGCAGTTCAAAATCAAGAGGCACACACCACTCAGCAAACTAATGAAAGCCTACTGCGAAAGACAGGTGAGATCAACATGGCAAAAATAACTTTCAGCAGCCATCTGTGGTTTGTTGCGGGGATTAAAGGTATAGTAAGCGATTGTAAGCTAATATACTTTTTGTCAAATTCTCCAAATATCTGCTCGTGGTCCATTATGGTTCTGTGTGCTGAAAATTATTGCTGTTTTTACACTGCCCTGGCTCCGTTAAATAACAACACAAACAAAGTGGTGCAGACCACATCAACGATATCCTAGAAACACACTGTTTCTAATGTGTGTGGTGTGCCTTCTGAAGGAGAAGCCTATGGCACTGAAGAAAGAGGCCAAAATGTTATTACCAGATTCACAGTCAGCCTCTCTTATTGACAAACTGACCATCTGCCAGTAGAGGGCAATTTAGTCCTTCTCACTTTGCCAGTGCTGCTTCTAGCAGTATAGCCAATGTGAAGCAAGCATCTAGCAGGTGTTTACAACTGGTTACCCACAAAGGTCTTGACTTGTTACCAGAGTTACACAATCCATACAAAACATCCTTCTTTTGACAACACCCATAGCTTAGATTCCCTGAAGCTGCTATGAAGCAAGAGTTGCCGTGTGTGTTAAAATGTAGATCCTGCATTCATTTACCTTTTTATTTTATCTGGCCATCTGGTTTCTGGCCACCTGGTACATTAAATAGTAATACTATTGTATAGTAATAACATGATCACATATCTCTGTCCTCACTGTTGATCTCACTGTTATGCATAGACAGTCTGGATGAATTCATAACATTTTCAGAGTTAGAACATGTTAAGTCAGTTTCTTTTGTCAAAATTATGCAGATAATTTATACAATAGGCAGGATTTACAAATGGGGATGTTATTGGTGCTAAGCACCACTGGAAGTAAAAAGCTAAGGGGTGCCCAAAGACATAACTTAAACTTTACACAAGGAATGTTATTTGGCCTTTAACAACATGCAATGGCAGATGGCCCCTGGGATTTGTTAACTGTAGTGTGTTTCAAGTAGCTGACATACTAGAGGGTGTAACATTTCCATGTGTCTGTTTCCAGGGATTGACAATGAGACAAATCAGATTCAGATTTGACGGACAGCCAATAAATGAGACAGACACTCCAGCACAAGTAAGAATTGAATCTGAATTTAAGTAAAACAGAAATGCTCTGGGATGGGGATGTTTCTGACAACACTGTTTGACATTAAATGTTCTTTCTCTAAACAGATGGAAATGGAAGATGAAGATACAATTGATGTATTCCAGCAACAGACCGGGGGGCTCTTTTAATTGTTCCTTTTGTTCAAAATCCTCCATGGGCCCACAGCACACCCAACCTTCTTTACTACATGGCCATAGAGAAAGTTGGATTTTCTCAGCTACACATAACTGCTGTTGTATAGTGTTTTTATTCCTGCCTTGTTACCTTACAGTTTCTGTACATAAAGCACACTTGTTCAGGTTATATTCATTATGTAATGTTACACCCCAATTCCAGTGGTTTGTACTGAAGACACCAACCATTAAGCGTGGTCATAGAGTGGGGAATTAAATCCATTGATTAAAGGTTTAGCAAAGTCTAAGCTTAATTGGTGTTGGGAATATCTGCTCTAGAAAGCTCTTTTTTGGATTGGCATTCGCAGATCAGTGCTGTTTCCAGTTTGGGAATAGGGCTAAATTGTTGACGAGTTTTTTCTGGCTGAAGGAATTTGGGTTTTATATCAGTTTATATACAGTATCTATATAAAATATTGGACATGTTGATAAAGGTCAGTCATAAAAAAGTTGGTATTGTCTTTTAAGATGTTAAATAAAGATATTGTGTTTTTATTCAAACTCCAATTTTTCTGACCCTATTGTAATCTATTGAATACGTGGGCTACATATAAATTCAGTACAATAATCAATGTATACTATAAAAAACAAAGGCATAATTGCTATACAAAAACGGAATAAGGGGACACGTGTAATCTTCATTAAATGAAACCATTGCAGACTAAGCGTCACAAAGAAGAAAACGATTGACTTTATGTTGAGTCTACATCACAATATTAACTGGCAAGACTTGCTACCAACCAGAGTGGCGATCTGCTAGGTCCCGTCCAACCAGATCAGACTGCTTTAGTGGGTTGGGACTTGTGGGTTGCCATCACACTAGAACGCCTCCACTTCGGTGCGTTTTCAGTGTCGGGTGGAGTCTACAACCCTTCCCCTCTCTGCGGAAAGGATCGTCGAAATCAGTTTTTGTGTATAGTTTTAGAAAATTGTTCTCGCAAAGGCAGCGGGTTCGACTTTGAACATGACGACGACAACCACCTTTCAAGGAATGGACCCAGGTGCTAAAAGCAGTTCCAGGTAAATTATCAGAAAAACCTTCGTGAACAAACAAAAGAAATGGGATGCAGGCAAGCCGCTCAATAGCTAACGCCTCTCTTTTCCATTTTTATCATAAATCACATGTCAAGCCAGTAAATTACTACTAGTTCGATTATGGTTTGTAAAATAGATTTTTCATTTTTAAGATAACAGTAACTGTAAATCTTGCTATTTAATCTTGTTGGATGACTGATGCAAGTTACCACATCTTTGAGCTACGCTATACGGTAGCTAGTCTCCTAGCCTTGGCTGAAAATCTACTTAAAACGAGAAGCCAATAAAACAATAGGAGTGTCTTTGATTCTTTCACTGTATTCTAGTAAGTATGCTGATGTGAACTACAGTAGACTCTGTCAACTGCCAAAACATTTTATTATTTAACTATATTCTTATTTATTATTTGCCCTGCTGGCGTAGGGCAATACTAACAGGTTAGGAATTATCTTTGTACCTTTACTGCTAATTGTGTTTACAGTAGGGCAACACTGATCATCAAGGAATCGTATAATAAGCGCTATAGGCCTCTGCAGCCTAGTGAGAATATTGCTCCAAAGGCCAGTAGTTTCTGTAGGCAAATGCGTGAAGGAACTGTAGGAAGAAGCCCAGTCCACACTTGAGTCTGCATTTCTCATTAGTATTGGCTCATGGCCGGTTAGGCCCTTATTTATACAGATATAAAGTCTGTTTTATGTATTGAAGAGTGAACCGGCGTATTTCTTTTGCGGTTGGCCAGTTTATCTATTAAGTTTTCATGGAAGGAGGGATGGTCTGAAGAGGAGTCATCTCTTAAACCTCACTCTTCCAGTAAGTGATGCGCCTCGTTGCTTCTGAATCGTCTGGACCCGCCTCGCCCCCTTTTTTGCAGCTAATAAAAAGAAGGAAAATGGCCACGTTACAAGTGAACCAAATCAAGCCCCATGTGCTACGAATTTTGTCTAAATTGTCCGATTTCACTGGGCCAGCATGTCAAACCTTGGTCAGTCGTCAAGCCTTCGTATGTAACAGTACATGTTAACTGTCGTGTGATGCTGGTGTCGTGCCAGAACTGTCATTCCTGCCGATATTGCTAATTTGCCCAATGTGGACTGTCAGCATTAATATTATTATATAGCATCAATGGCAATTACAGACGACAATAAATTGCTATGTTGGGTTCTTTATACATTGGTCAAAAGCAGCTTGCTGGAAACTGATTTTACTGTAGTCGGTAAAGGAACAGTTTAGGTGGAGGGGACATTTTCGGCACCACGCCTGGCTTGGGTGGGGGCTTCAGAAATACGTTAAGACGGTCAATCTTTCGTTAGTATTTGCTTTACTAGCCAAAGCCTTTTATTCGTGCCGCTGGTCAGTTCTACTTCTGATCGACCGCATAGATTTGTGCAGCAGCAATCCAACTTCAGCAGAATTAAGATCAAATCTTACCAGGCCATCAAAAGCTCTGCATTATCGTGCATTCCATCATAGCTACGACCATATCTAAACAGTTCCACCTGGCCACTGATGCCTTTCCGTTTTTAAACCTTCAGGATTTCTTATTTTTATTATTTTCCTAAATGGACATTTGCCCTTTAATTCTAGGGTGGGGTCTCCTGCCAGCTAAAAGCTTTTCCCCCATTGCTATCTGCTGAAAGCATGAGCTCATCCCCTTTGGCTGCGAGGTGAAGTCTGGTTTAGATATTAACCTCCGCCAAATGTGAGAGACAGTAGTGTGTCTGTGTGTGTCTGCCTGTGTCTATAACACACATATATAATAGACAAGCATTAGTCTCTGCCATAGTTTGGTCTTTGGGATTCCAGCTGCTCGCCTGGCTCGCAGACAGCTGCTCGGCATGTCAGCTGGTGGCTCCAGCTCCTATAAGGGGCAGGCTGGAAAAAAATAAAAAGGGGCGGGCGGGGGTCTTGTGTGATCCCGGCGAACCCATCCATTTCAGTTCTCCACCCTGACTGTCGCTCTGGGGAGGGGAGAAAAGGCATTCCCGACTCATTATCGCTTTCCTCTTTGTTCTGCCTGATACTGGAAGGAATGTGGTGGAAAGTGGGCTTTGTTTTCCACCACTTGCTTTGCTTGCAGCCTTTCTATGTTCGTGAAAATGTCTAATTAATTGTTGACCTATATTGGTGTCATTGGCCTGCCCTTGCTTATAGCGTACCATACAGACCTGCCCAGCCCATGCTGGGGGGATTTGATTCACGTTGTCTGTGATTTATAATACAATACTAGAGTGCGGTCAAGTACCAGCCCCTCGTGTGTCATTGCGATGGAATCTGTGTCAAATTGTAGCAGCGTCTGGTCAGCTAACCGTGTGCGTTTGTACGTCACTGGAGTCAGCTGCAGGGCAGAGATTGTGACTGTCCATCTCGCAGGCTGACAGCCGGTGCTTAGAGCAGAGACATTGCTGGTTTTGTGTGGGTGTATAAAATGCTGTGTGTAGCCTAAGGCATCCATATTGTTTTGGTTATTGATTTCTTTTTCTTCTTCTTTTTTTTTTTTACACACACTGCACCTGATCCCCCTAGCGTGGCATATGGCCCTTGTGTTTACAGCGACCTATTAGGCAAATGGGGGGGGGGGTGACGAGGTATAACAAGCCTGTATCTATTGTTGTCAACCAGGGTACTGCGGCCCCCGGGCGGAGCATCCAACATCTCCTTTGGCACAGACGAAGAATCCACCCCCCAGCGCAAGAACAAGATGGCCTCCAGCATCTTCGCCGAACCTGACGACCCGCACGCCCACCGGAGGAACAATCCACCCAGTAACTATTGCCTGTTTTTAATAACGCAGTTGATGGCTGGTTCACACCGTCTTTAAAAAGGGACACCAGCAGCAATAATCACCGCTTATTATCATCAGTGTCTTTGGTGTGCCGACGGGGGGGACTGAAAACTGAGCACATTAAGACCTTTTTATTTTTTTAAAGAAACTGTCAATCTAGTAAAAAGCTACCTATAATCTCTTTAGAAATAAGAAACACCGTAGGCTCATTCAATTTTCTTTTTTATTGTAGGAACACTAACAAACAATGTTTCACTGTTTGAGGTAGCCTAACATGCATAAGTCTAGGGATATCAGCCGTTTAAAATGCTGGAATCTGCTCAGTGTGAAGGAAGGAAATGTCCTTCAGCCAAAACAAACAGGCCAGTAATTATTAGGCCTATTTGTCTCCAGATCAAGTGGAAGACTTGTGACTGTGTTGAGATGCGTTGTATGTTTGGGCTATCTGGAGCACAGTGGGAGAGGCAGATGCTCAGTGCACAAGAGATTTTAAGGGCCTCAAAATGCCTTCAGATGGATGAAGGTCACAGAAAGCGTGCAGCAGAGGATGCCTACATGAAAAATGAATGTAGCCTCACATAACGTCTGTCACTTTCTCCACGAGGGAAGAGCCTGTCCCCTGCTGCCTCCAATAGGCAGCATATGTACCACTACAGTATGTATTCACTTGCAGTATAATACATGTGTGTTTGGCCTTACCTGTTTGAAGAGAGAAACATGCTAAGCTTGTGGGATGGAGGATTTCCTCTCAGTCAAAGGGTTTGCACTGTCATGAGCCAGATCACATGTACTAGGTGTAGCAAGAAACAAATGTGAAGTGCACCATAAATTTGGACCTGCAATATATGGCTGTGCAATTAATCTAATTTTAATCGCGATTTCAATTTAGGCTGCTAACGATCACAAAAACAATGTAATGAATTAAAAACTATTTAATATATTAGGTTTTGCAAGTAAACTCTTGTGTTTTTGAATGACACATGCACTTTCACCCCTCCTGAGGTGAAAGATCATCAGGAATAGTATAATTTCACAGCTGAAGGAATTTTCAGTTTCTTTTAAGTGTAGTTAATTAATTATCGTGTTAAATAATTGTGATTTTAAATATTGACCAAAATAATCGTTGTTGTAATAATAATAATAATAATAATAATAAAAAATATTAAAAATTTTACAATCGAGCAGCCTTAACCTGGACCTCATCGACTGGTCAAAATAACATCTAAACAGTTAAAATATTTACTGTTAAGACTCCATTTATTATAACGAAACCATCAGGGCCCTTAAACACAAAAGAAAGTTACATCTGTAATCTATATGACTATAGATCCTATTTTGGTGATTTGAGTCTTTCGTAAATCGCTTCCCTGTTTGTTGCAGCGCAGACATTAGTATATACACACACCTCTACAGTGTACTGTGTCTGCACAGTACACCGTGTGTATGCCTGCACAGTGAAATTAAATATGTCTGCATTCTGGCCGGTAGTTAACACGATATATGTTGACAACGTTTTGGTGAGTTAAGAGTGCTTTATTAATGACGCTAGAGTGCTTTATTTATTTATTTCCAGTCTTGACAGGGGATTGCCAGAACTTAATACTATAAAAATATATATACTTTTTTTATTTATTTAAGTAACAAATGATCACCCAGAGTTGAGAAGATGAAGACATTTCTATAAATAAATATAAAAAAAGATGTCTTACTTATACCAATCCATTTAGCATATATTACTAGCCAAAATGCTTCCTGCTAGCATTGTCTCAGGGTCAGTTTCAACCAGCAACTGTCCAATTAGACAAAGCTCCACGGATACACCTACTTGAGGATCTTGTTTTGATTTTAAAATATCTTTTAAATGTTTATTCCTACAGCAGGTTTTAGCTGTTTAGCGATATGAACTCCGTATATAGCTAGACAGATTTGTTTCTTTGACTTGCCAAACCTTGTGTAGATCATCTTGAATTTCTAGATGTCTTGGAGGCTTTGATTTGATTAAGGTATGTATACTTAAATCTAGTGGACTTGTGGAAAATACTTTTTGCCAAGGCTGAATCCCTGTCTTGGAGGCCATATTCATTCTTCACACTTGACAATAGCTATGCACTATAACGGTAAAGCAAACATAGTCCCTCACGCCCCACTGTGTAGACAAAGACAAGCAGGGCTCCACTTTGGCGGGTGGAATGTGCAGATGTTGTGTTAATCCTAAGTCAACTAGAAGCATATAATGACCATATTGGCCATATTTCGTGTTTGGCAGGGTGTCTTTTGGGATCCAGAGGTCACTAGATGACATTGCTGTGGGTTTGTTCAACAGCCCCTAGGCTCCCTACCGCACAAGCAGCACTCAGTAGTCAGAGGAGGGCACAGGCTACAGTACGGCTGTTTTAAGTCTCCAAGACATTGATAGTCAGCATAATATTTACTATTTACTTTGATTGTATTTATATTAAGTGACCTATAGATTTAGACGGTACATATATTAACCACATAATGCCTCACATTCTGCTCTGTCTATCTAGTTGGAGCGTGATCTGTTCACTTCTTCGCGTAGAGAATTGATTAGCTTAAGTAATGCAGCCTGTGATAAAGGCACCGTTGTCTGGTCACAGGGGCCAACAATGCTGATTCACTTCACTCCATTAACAGCCAGTCGTCTACTGACCAAAATGGCCACTCCTCCCCCTCCTCCTGCCCCTCCTCCAGCTTTCCCCATGTCACAGGCAATCTGTCCTCTCTCCTGTTCGGTGGACTACAGTTGTTACCTTATGTGGGTTTTATGTGTGCACAGACTGATTTCCTCCAGGGGGCCAAACACTAGGTTTTATTGCCCTTTCAGCTACAGGAGAATGTTGGCGATGTGGGGTTTTGTGAGTCTTGGCTCAGGCTCTGTGTTTTGTGTGTGTTCCCTTGCGTTTCTAGTTGCTGTAGGCTGAGTAGGCAAATCCGATTTTGAGATGTTAGCCTTTGGGTTTTAGCGATATTTGGTCCGTTGTCATTTCAGAGCTCGGTATTCCTTTAGGGTGAGCGTGAGGAAGAATGGATTAATATCTGGGTTGGTGTCCACATCATGACTCTGGTGTTGGGAATCCTGACTTGTGCGTTGCCGTGTTTCATTCTGTAGCCCTTAGTCACGGTCTCAAATGGTGTCACCCAACCACATCTGGCATAGGAAAGGATTTCTATATTTTATGTATATATTACTAGCAGAGAAAACCCCACATTTCTCCTCATCTCAGTCACCCAACTGTGCACAGAAAGTGAATGTGGCTGTAGGGGAAGGTAGGAAAGTAGTAGAGAATATGTGAGTCTGCAAACTCTTTCTTTAGGAGGGGGAGTAGAGAGGAGTGCCCGCCACATGGGTGCGGTTGGTGAATGCCGGTTTAGAGCTTTTAATGTAATCGTCTTTGTTTCACCCATGGCCTATTCCACACGACACAAACGAAGGCCTGGCTCTTGTGGTGTGTTCTTATTTGTCTTTCACTACAACACAAAGCCCCCTGGGCCAATAACATGGGCTGGGCTGTGCGTCCCGGTGAAGAGCCTGTGCAAGATCCGAAGGAGGGGTTGTGCATTACAGTACGTACCGGGCTGGGAAACGGTCTCAGAACACTCTGCTCTCGCTCTCTCCCACCTTCTCGGCTGCTCAGCCGGATCGCCCCAGGGGACCCTGTGCGGGGAGCCGTCCGCCCCCCTGAGACGGTGCCAGCAGCCCCTCCTCTTCCCCAAGAACCCCGAGCCTGAGCTGATCACCATCCACAACTCTGGGGCGGCCCTTGTCTGGAACCAGAGACGAGAGGTACATTGTCCGTAGTTTTCTTTTGCTTAACAAAGCCTCAGCCGCTTTGTCAGGGCAGGTGGATGGGGGTGGTGCTGATATCAAACGTGTAGTGCAATTCTAGATGAGGTCTATGGTGGTTTTAAAAACAAACACAAAAAACTAAGTATTTAATTATGGCTGTCGATCCACCCCCACACACATTTCCATGGATATGTAATATCTTCTGGCAGACATTTCTAATGATCCCTGTGGCGTGAGGTGGTCTTCACTGGCATGAGGCCACGATGAGTCATCATGGCTTCATTCAGCTTTCAGTCTGTGTGAACTGCTGGTGATTGTGATGCTGTGATAAGCATCTAGTGATAACGTGGTTCACCCAGATACTTGATCACGCTCCTTTTCTCACCATTAAAATGTTTTTGTTACAGGTGGAGAACGGCCAGGAACAAGCCAACGAGGGTGAGCACACAAACGCACACATACCGATAGTGTGATGTCATCACCAGACGCCATTACTCCACTATATATTTACAAAGAAAATGCTTGTTTGCTGCTGTATTAATGTTTAAAAAATCCCGTGCTCTTAAGTCAACTCTTTGATGCTGCTTTGCCTTTGTATAAAGCCGAGACCGTCAAGCAGCTGCGGTCTGTGATACTAGACTTCTCTATTTAGTAACCCCCAGGTGCATGTTAGCAGTAGTTGGATCTCCTGATAATGGAGGGGTTTTAACCGCACTTATTGCTGTACATTTAGTAATCGATGCAGATTTACAGGCCTACTAGTAAATATGCAGGAACCACCCCCTTGCCCCTCCAGTGCTTTTATCACAGCAACATCTCTACTTATTTGATCGAGTAGTAAAGCAGTGATTTATTAATTTATTCCATCTACTGTACAATGTGCCATTGTTTATAATCCCCTTTTGTAATAATGGTAGAATTGTTTGAGAGCCACCGGTGTAGGGGAGGTCCTTGGGGGACATTCTTGTGGCGTAGCGATCCCGTGATGTGTTGTTGACTGCAGTGCTGTCAGTGCTTTGGAAGCAGCTCAGCTTGTGTTGTTTGTGTCGGCGCCGCAGAGTGTGCTGAGAGCGCGGAGGCGGAGAGCGAGGAGAAGAAGGAGACGCCACAGCCCTCCGCGCCGTCGGGAGATGGTGGGGCCCCCGCTAGCGGGGCCTCCGCAGGCGGCCGGAGAAACCCACCTGGCGGCAAGTCCAGCCTCATCCTGGGTTGAAACGGCTTTTAACGATTACCCTGGGAACGATTTTGATTTAGAGCTGGTTTTTTTTCTTCTTTTTTTTTTTGTTATTATTATTATAATTTTTCTTTTTTTTAAGATGATTAACCCCCGACACTCTTCCTGCCCATTACGCAGCACCCCTCCTCCTCCTCTCGCCTCACTGTGCACTCCATCTTTCCACCGCCATGATGCTCTTCACCCATAGCCCGTCTTGTTTTGACCCTTTTCTATTATAAAAAGAAAAAAAAAAGAAAACTGTTGACAAAAGCACTTTATGTATCTGTCCCCATACCATTTCAGCCCATCCAATAGTGCATCGCGCCTGCTGGGCAAGGCATGACAGTTAGCTTGTCTCTCATTCTTCCCTGTTGTACATGGTTTAAAAAAAAAAAAAGAAAAAAAAAAATCAAAGTTATGAAAAGAATTTGATGCGTGGATTTACAATAAAGATTGCTATGAATTTGCTCTGGCTTAAATCTAGTCATTTTCACTTATATTTTCTGTTCATAAGGTTGTTTGCCTGTAACACGTATTTTGTGACTTAAAGGGGACCTCCTCGATTTGTTTTTGGATGTGCCATTGCTGTTTACAAAGCTGCAAAGCCATTTTGCCTTCAAACTGAAGAGTGCATTCCCCTCTCATACCTGGGCGTGTGCCTGGTGTTCCTCTCTACAGCTCTCATAGGCTCACATCATTCTCTTCCCCTTACCTCTAAAGCTACGTTTGGGTTCCTGGAAGCATTAGAATGCAGTAAATGAGTGTACACGGAGCATAAAACTAGTAGATGCATTTAAGTTGTATTCTTATATATGTTTTGTTTTGTGTAATCCATAATGTGTTGGATAGATGGATGGAAGTGTTGCGACTATTAATGCAAACGGTTTTGATTGATTCTGCCCTGGAGGATAACATTATTAAAGAATATATATGTAAGGTACTCCATGTGGATTCCTACTTTTGAGCCTAGATCTAAAATGGAGAAATCAAATCTTCCAGCTGCTCTTGTTTTTCTCTTTTCCTTTGCTCCTTTTCCTTCTGACAATGTCATTTTCCTACTTTCATACCATTGGACTGTCTGGATGGAAAAACCTTATGAAGAAAAAAAAAACATAAAACACTGAATCTGACCCAGGGCATCTTTTGTGCAAATTATTGTATTTATTGCTACTGTGGTTTCAAAAGCCTGAATTTTCACCCACTAAAGTGCATTGTCCTAGCACTGTGATCTAAAGTATTGTTTTAGCTTTAGAGTAGCTTTACAAAATGTAAGGATTAGGTGCAGTATAATGAGAAGGACATAGCAAATAAACACTGTTTGATACATATGAAGAGGTGCCATGTTTCTTGATATTTCTTTTTTTATCCTATTAAGTGATTCTCTCAGATTAATGGTTGCGGTGCTCAGGTTTAAACTTACTATATTTGTTTTTGTGTTAGGATATTGTTGTGAAGGGCCATTGTGTTAATGACTTGGTCTGGTTAATCTTTTATAAACCTCATTCCATGGGGCTGGTGACATGGGTCTCAAGGGAAGGAGAAGGCCATTCCACACCAAGCACTGGTTTTCTTTTAAGCATAAGCCACAATACATCCTGTCTCTGTTGATTCAAAATGTTCATGTGCTTTGGAAATTACTGGAAGGGACACACTGCTCAAGACAAATATAAATTGATTTGTGAGTACATAACCATTTGCTTAAAAAAGGGTGCAGGGAGCACTCAAACATTGCTGCCATTGCCAGAACAATATTCTCCAGAAACCTAGTGCTTCTCTACGTGCTGCTGTTAATTTGCCAGCCAAAGGGCAGAAGAAATGCTATGTGGTACGTTTCAGACCTCATATTAAAAAAAGAAAGTTTTCAGAGTCAGTCAGTGATGGCCATATCTCTAATAACGTGTGTCATTAAGTCCATTATGTCCCCACTAAACCTGACATGGCTCTAATTAGAAAACATGTTGTTCATTCCTAAGGAAAACATAGGGGATGGGGATAAATATTCCATATAAACAATAGCCCGTAAACCATTTGAGTTATATTGTTCTCTAACCCTTTATGAGTAAAGTGT
>JAODUG010035339.1:7529-23077 GCA_027564795.1 Aphredoderus sayanus
AAAAATGTCTCTATATGGATGAATTCTCTATTCCATTCTATTCCCTATAACTGTTAAAATGTTCTACCAGTGGTCTTGGGGGTCATCTTCCTACTGAAAAGAGAAATCTGGCCTATGGTGTTGGCTAATACTCCAACAATACCTCTAATAGGCCTACATTATAAACATTGCTTTGGATAAAAGCATCTGCTAAACAAGTCTAACCTCAGGACCATTACAGGTATAATTTATTTAACAAAATGTGCAATAATCCACAATGTCCTCTTTGCACTGTTTAAAACATGAAACAAACAAAAAACATCAACATGGGCTTAATACATGTCTGTGAGTCACACCACACAAGCTTGTGACCCACTTTTGGATCAGGACCCGCCAATGGTGAATCACTGTGTTACACCACAATATGTTCAGAGCAATCATGCTGTACAATCAAATGTTTCTCAGTTTTTCTCAACAGTTGAGTCAAACTCCAATTTCACTTGGAATCTTGCGTACAGTATATTTGGTGTCCTCTGCTGACGGTATGGCATTTTAAAACAGTGAGCTCAGAGATAAGAAGCAACTGTATGCAGGCTTTCAGGCGAGTGCTAATCAGTAAGGACACTCACTGCAGGGGAAAATAGCACAGGAATGTCCGTTATGGACTCTAGGACCTGCACTGTGTCACAGACATCACTGATGTGTTAAGTGACCTCAGTCACAAGTCCTATGGAAAGAACCACGCACTGCTGGAGAAACTGATAAAGTCATATAACTTGAGTCATTATTTTAATGTAACCATGTCATTAAAGAAATGTCATGACATGTCATTTGGATGGATTTCTAAAACTTCTCTCCTCCCTTTAGGTCTAAATGCCAGCCTTCAAGTATCCACAAGCCAGCCACGTTTCCTTTCCCTAACAAATTCCTACAAGTCACCGACACTGAAAGGGCGCATTGTAGTTCAACCAAACACCGCATACTCGAGTGGCAGAGAAGGGGAAATAGTGGGAGAGCTGCAACCCCCCCCCCTCCCCCCCAAAAACGAGCAGCTCTTCGGCGCGCACTGCTTGGTTGTGAATTATACAGCAAGCTAAGATAGAGAGAGAGTGAAGCAGGTGTTGTGTCGACATCGACACCACGCTGCCGAAAATGTAGGCTGCCTTTGCATTCAATATACATTTTAAAAAATTCGATGAGAAAAGAGCTTTTGTGAAATTATGGTATTTGGACAAATAAAAACGTATGAGGAAAATGTAGTCGAATAATGTAGCCTATTTAAAACATTAGGTATATCTTTAGACTATAAAGGTAAACAACGCACTCAATCACATTGTACATAAGAATGCTATAATTATAATATAATCGTACTGACGAGGAGGGCAATGCATTTAGGCTGGGGGAACAATGTCGGCACGACGCCGGACGTCGTGGCGAAGGCGGGACTATGCAAATGTGGAGCGGCGATCTGAAAGAGATGCATCCAGCTTCTGTGAACTGAGCGGGGCACTTGCTCTAGTAAGGCACTGAAACAACGTGGACGCTTTTGTAAACAACACAGGCCGCTTTTGCTCGACCGAAACATCGCAACATGGCCTCAAAGTGTCCCAAGTGCGACAAGACGGTATATTTTGGTAAGTGCATTTGTTGCAGTTTTGAATTTACTTTTAATTCATGATGGCAGAGCCTCACGACCAATACAATGACACTCGAGAAGGAGTAGATCAGTGATAGCGCTCTAGAGCTGTGTGAACCAATCCACCGCTGTTGACTGACTTGAAGTAGCATATATTAGTAGACTTTAAATAAGGCCAATATTAAATATTATTTATCCTACATAAATTACCATAATTCTGTCAGCTAGCTAAATGTTTGGAAATAAGAAACCCTATAAGCTATCTCTGCAATTACCAGAGGAATTCTTTATACTGTTAACGTTTGCGGCTTAAATGTCAACGTTTGCGGCATTTATTAGGGCATTTGATTTTTGTAACAAGATAAGTCAACACAATGTGTGCGTTGTAAATAATTGATAGAGTCAGTGCTTTTGGCAAAAGTGGTGTATTGGGATATGTTAGGGTAAAACACAAAATCACACTGACTCTAAACATGTATAATATTGTAGGCTAGAGTAGGCCTAGAGTTTTCTAAATATGAGAAACAATCACTTTGTCTTATATGTCTAAAATATCAAAAGACTTCCCGAATTGCCACATTGAATGTGTTGTGTTTGTCAAATATTTAAACTTGGCAGTTGGTTGATTGCTAGGCCCCCTTTCCTTGCCAAATGTAATAATGACATATGGTGAATTTGCCCACTTGCAGAGAAGCCTACTCATGCATCAGTAGGAGACACACGAACTTGTCAACAAAGATGAGTAAAAACCCTGGCATTGAGAAAGTGCTTTGATTTACACCAAACCCCAGCGAGTAGATCACTGGTTAAGCTTATGGTGAAACTTTAAAGTGATCAACAATGATGACAATTTTCCGCACAATATGTGAAAATGTTCATCCCTTCGTTTAATTGAGATTAAAATGTGCATCTATTTTGGTGAAGGCATATGTTGGCGAACCTTGCAAGTAATGTGATTTTAGTTGTGCCCCTTGCTATTTGCAAGTAAAAACTGATCCCATATCCTTTCATCACCTGACCAACACAGGACTGTGACAGTGTCAAAATCAATTATGAGAGCGGATGGAAGTGCTCTTACGTAACAGCGTAAACATCACAGCTGCCGCTCATCCTGCGGGTCCCACAACGCAAGCCAGCGCGCTGGAATTATACACAGGCAAATAACATCGACTGTGACCATTACACATCTGATTATTCTTTCATCGTGTAGCCTTAATTTGCAGCAGCATGTCACCAGATGACTCACAGCTACTCCAGGATGCATTCATATTTATATAACGCGCTGAGAACCAGGCTGTAGTGGAGTTATTTTTACTGTGGTTTGGGTGTGTGCATTGCGTCCTGCACTGGGTGGAGTGTATGATTGACTGTCAGTGGGATTGATGCTGGACAGCTACTGTGAGCAGCCCACCAGCAGGAGTGGAGTCTGCAGCGGACGTCAGCACCCGGGGAGGGAAGGAGGTGATGACTGTAATATAACGGCTTCAGTCATTGCAGGGGAGGGAGAGGTCAGGGTGGGAGTGTTATCAGGGCGTCCCTCACCCCGGCTGGGAACGTCAAGGTGATGTCACCGGGGAATTTAAAGCTGCCCGCTAGGAGGAAGTCATCCGCTCCACCTACACAATTCCCAGTTTCACACCCCCCCCCCCCCCTCCCCCAAACTCTTTGGAGACTTGTAATCTGGTCCGGATTGAAGGCTTACGTGAAGTTACGTTACAGGAATTGGTGATAAAAGTGAGGGACATCTGCCATTGGTCGACTTAAGTGTCTTTTCCAGAATTATATAGGCCTAATGATATACATGTGCCCCATGTTTCTTGTGGTGGAAGAGTCATTCCTGGTGCTGCCACAGGCAGCAGTGAAAGGCCCACCCTGCTGTGCATCCACCTGGTCCTCCAGCTGGCGTCCGCCGCTAACAGAATTGGGCAGCTAAGTGGCAAACCTCGCCCTTCTCTTCCTCTGCGCAAACGTCACTTCACGCGGCGGTGGTGAGCCACTGTCTGGAATAGAAGCGCTTTGGTTTAAATAAAACGGCTTTATTATTTTCCGTTAGTGACTTTATTGCGCAGCTGTTTGGCAAATGTCTTTAATTGTAGCGCCACAAAAAGCAAATGTTGACTGTTGCGTTTTCACTGGCGATACCTCCTAACAACTGCTCTCTGCACCATCGAGGAATGCCCGAACTCAAATAGGTCTTGCAGATTTATTTTAAGAAGCCCAGGCATCAAACAAGAGACTGGTATCATTAGAATGACAACACATTTACATTTGAGATATGTTGTGGCGTGTGCGTGCGCATGCATGTGCCCAGTCACGTGTGTGTGTGTGTGTGTGTGGGTGTGCGCGGGCGCGTGCACGTATGTGTGTCCACGCAGCTCCCAAAGTTTACATTGTGACTGCATATCTGTCAGTTCAGTTTGTAGATACTGGGAATACACAGGGGACCATTGACTGACATGTGAGCAGGACACGAACCCTCAGGGAATACAGTGGAATCTAACAGTGGCCTGTGAGAGAGTGCATGCACAGCATAACACAACACAGCTCAACACTGGTTACTGGCTGTGCGGCCCAGTAAGGGCAGCATTGGCTCCCGTGTATGACAGACCGCAGCAGGGGTGTTTAGGGTAATTATGTCTCCCTCTCTCTCTCTCTCTCTCTGGCCTCAGACTGAATGAATTTAAAATTATTTAATGTTGGTAGTTGTAATTGGGAGAGGGGGGATGGTTAGTATGGCTTTCCTTTATTTAAACGTAGACTCTCCAAGTTCCCCACGCATTATAAAGAGAAACAACATTCACACAAGGGTCTCTCTGTCTCCACACACTCATTGGTGCTTTCACGGGCACAGAATACCTTGGTCCTCTCAACAGTTTCGTGCCAGTGTGAGGGCCACACTCTTTCCCACACGCTTCTTTCATCCTCATCTAGCCCCCCCCATAGATGCTGGAGCACCCATCTCTCCCCGGGGGAGTCTGAAAGCACACGGTTAAGTTACATAACGCCATTTCTTGAGTCCCTGCCTCCTCCTCGGTGTTGAACAACCTGCGAGCCTCTGAAGTCATTCAGTGAGGGTCCTTTCTCTCTGCCCTTTTTGGGACACAAATATGATCCTATAATGGATACGGTGTTGAACCTTGAAAGGTACCCCCGCCCCTCCGGGACAGGTGAAATCAGCTAGTTTCTCTTCGCTGCAGCTCAACCTCTTATGTAACAACATGATGAAAAGCAGGGAAATGAACCGATTTGTTTTTCTTTGAGGGTATTTTCATTATTTTAACTTGATGAAGCAGTTTCACATGTTTGTTTTAAATAGATAATATAATCCGGGTAAAATTCTATAAAAACACGAAGATGTCATTAGTGAAGGTATTGTAAAATTGCACGCAATTTAAGGAGCTACTGGATGAATCTATTAACTCTAGTCTAGATTCATAGTAGTGTTTGTGCCAGTTCAGGCCCATTGTCCTGTACTGGCGCTCCACTGCAGAATGAATGGCCCACTAGTCTGTAAGCTGGGCATGCAGGCCAGGTCTATGTGAATCTCCCCCCTAGCCGGGGACACAATGTCCTGGTTGGTTAGAGATGACATGCAGTGTGGTTAAAGCCCTAGGGGTGAGGCCGAGTGGGAGGGAGGGAGGGAGAGAGGGTGAATGAGTTACTAAAGCAAGGGCTGTTACGGAGCTTTGCCTGCAGCACTGAGCAGCACAGACAGGATGTGAGTTAACTGCAGCTCGTTTACGTCAGCTGGCGGGATTTCATGAGACCAGCCTCTTTAGTAGCGGAGGGAGGGATGAAGAGAAGGGCTGGAGAGGGAAACTTTGACCGAGGCGTCAAACGACTTCCATAGCCAGGTTTTCAGCGTCAGCCACAGGGAGGACAGAACATATGTGTTCCACAAGTGTTAGGGCTTCAGCAGAAGCACCGTCAGCTCCAGGGAGACGAACACGCACCCTGCGAACAAATCAATACCGTCATGCTCAGCACACTACTGTAATGGGGCAGTTAACATCCGCTCAGTCAAGCAGATTAAAGTCTAACACACCCCCCCGATCCCGATGATGAATTCACTGTGCATCATGACTTTTTACAATTGATTAATTCTTATTTTGTACACTGAAAGATTTACACTGTTGTTACATTTTAGATCATTTGAAACGATATTAGCAAGGTGGAAATATTCAGGATGAGCACGTAAGCTCCATCTCATGTTTGAGTTGAGGTGGAACAGTGCATGCACCATTAACATACACCCCTGTGCCTTGCTGGAAACACAGTCAAATGTAACAGGGCGGTCTTCTTTATTGGATTCAATGGCCATTGTCTTGGTCAAAGAAAAGGTCTGCACGTCCTTGAGTGTGTTTGCATTCCAGACAGCAGAATGGATCATGGGTGTAGAGGAGGAAACGCTGGCTGCTTGTTTTTTCCTTCCTCCCACTGGCCCAGTGGTGGAGAATAGTTAAGTGCTGCTTGTTTACTTCCTCCCTTGGATGCCTTTTTCTTGTGTGGCCCCTGCTCTGAGGTCACATTCAGACCCCAGTAGTCAATAGCTGGGGTGCTAAGACGGTCGTGGACGTAACACAGTGATGTGACAGGTAAAAGATAAACTGTGTGACCCAGCTGGCATCGTTAGGTGTGTGTGTGTGTGTGTGTGTGTACATGGGTGGGTGGCTACAGTGTAAGGCTGAACAGATGGGTCTAAATTACTGAGGGCTGGAACAGATTGAATCCAGCCAACCATTATTTAGAAAATCTTTACAATAATATCAGTTACGTCATCAACATACAGGGTCAGCACGATTAATTCGTTTAAAACATGTTTACCATTCCTGGTCGTTAATGCTTTGGCCAGAAAGACATTCTCCAAGTTTAAAATAGCAGACCCATTTTGGGAGTGTACAAAAACAGAAAGATTTATCACATGCAGTATTATAAGATTTGTGGCATTAGATGGCATGTAGGCCATGGAATATAATAGATATTATGGCATGTCATTTACAGACATAATTCTAATCCCCAGAAACATTAGCCCATTTAGTCCTTGTGATTCTATCTTGTGTAGTTGATAACAGGCCAACAGTGATCAACAGTAATAGACATGATTTCCTGTTTCAAGCAAAGCAGCAGGCACAAGTCCATATAATGTGTCCTCCACTGTCAGACACATTCCCCTTCCCGGGTTGTCCCTGATCGACTTATTGAGTGATAGGAGAGATTTCAGCACCAAGCCAGCCACTGATGAATGTGCACACCACACGCATTCTGGGTGGGGTTTAGTGTTTTTGTGTTTATCTGCCATGAACTGTAAGACTGAATTAGATGCAGACAAAACTCCCCTCTGTCTTCTTTATCTCCCAGCCCAGTCCAAAGTGAGCTATGGTTCTGTTGCCCAGTTGCAGCTGCCCTTTTAGGGTTGATAATTAAACAATCATAATTAAGGCATTTGGAGAAATGGGCCATTAGTGTTCCCCCTCAGACCTCTCTGTTAAATTACAAGTTCTGTCGGCTAATGCCCTGTCCAGTTACGCATTTCCAATTACAGTGTTTTTACACCGTTCGCCCTGGGCCTGTTTTAGTGAAGCACTTTTCCGTGGCTGAGGGAGCATTGTGTCTGCCCAAACAATAAGCATAATTGGAAGCCGCCTCTGTGATCGCAGGTTCAGACACATCATATAATGGAACAAACGGAAGGTTAATCTAATGATAGCGTGGCATTATGTACAGCATGTTGTTAGAGACGGTAGTATCACACTGGTACATCTTGGGCCAGGGAATGTTTTCAGCAGGCCCGTGTCCATGTGATGTTAATCTGGTGAGTTTTCTCCCCTTCAAATGATTCTGTTCCATCAGATGTCTTATGACTCTAATGTGTTCGGAAGAGAATGCAAGACTACAATAGGTCCTCTCTGTGAGAAAACATGATAGAGCAGAGCAAACAGCTCTTATGAATGTTGTAAGGCTGGACCAACCAGCTAATGCTGTGGTGTTTGGTTTGTGTGCATGTTTTGAACAATGCCTACCCCTTCCTTGCTTTTTGTCTAGCCTTGCATTTAGTTTTTATTTTAAAAAGCATTAGGTGTGTCCTCTGTATAATTACTATCATTAGTTGTTTTTGCTATGATGATAAGACTAAGGCGAGCCTAAGTCGGCATTGGAGGCTTAGATTCCCAAACACCGTGAGAATAGGATTTGGCGCAGCCAATCTCAGTGATATAAACCATATTGATGGTACGCACCTTTAGACAGGAGAGCTTATCTGAGGAGCTTCCCTACGCGAGCTACTGTAAGCTGCTTACAGCTGTGCTGGTGTCACATGGTTATTTTTCTGACCTCTAACTGCGGGTGTTCTTCTCTCATCTGTCCTCTCATCTGGTTAGTACTTTGCAATGTCAACAGCTGTTTACAAACAGGATGCATGTTAAAAAGTCACTAGTAAAAAGTTTTAAAGTTTTAACTTTAAAGAGGTTTCTTAAATGTTCAGAACTACCCTATTATATGTTACAGCTCCGTGAATAGAGTGGCACCAGCAATGCCAGTGTTAGGGTACTCGTCCAAATATAATACAAACCCAATTAACCACTGTAAGGTATACTGTAAGGAAATATGGGTTAACTTGTTTTTTAAACCACTATATTATGTTACAGTGTCTGACTGCTGAAAGTTATTAATTATTGCGAGACATATTTTAGTGTACAGTCAACACAGACCGGTATAACAGGTGAGACTACAGTAGATGTCCATGCAGAGAGATCTGCATCGATCGATTGTTTCAATACAAGGATTTGGCACCCATTTATCAAACAGTGTTGACTTTTGACATGAATATCGCACATTCCCCTGTGACTGCAGTGCAGACAGATCATAACCTTGATTGACAGATGCACTTCCATCTGCCAGTGGGTAAATGCATCCAAACTATGGGGGCTTGGCAAATGGATTAATGTGTGTGTGTGTGTGTGTGTGTGTGTATTCATATGGATAGTTTTGTACCTCTATCCCATGATACCAGTTATCCTGTCACTTGCAATACTACTGATACTAACTCCTACTGTATAATATCAGTATGTGTATGGGATTATTATTTTGAAGTGATTAAGTATAAATCACAGGCCACCATGTCTGCCTAGAGTTGGTACACTCCCCCTCCCTCTCTCTGTAATGCCCATATCCCATACTGCAAGAGGACATGTAACCCCTCTCTTACAATACCCACTGCCCATAAACCAGGGAGCTGTTAGATGGTTGCTTTTTATTAGGACACGCATCACAATGCAATACACACACAGTGAATGACAAGCTGGCAGGGTTTGCGTGTTCATTGCTACAGTCACCTTTCAACAATGTCTAGAAACCTGTGCTTGTAGGCTTGTCTTTGCCCTTCCAGCCAAAGGGGAAAAGCCTCCACAGAGGAGATTGGTTACAAACCTACTGGTCTTGTACATTGAAACACTGTCTACAGGTGTGACAGGTTTTGTGCTTATTCTAAGTTAAAGGAAACTACATGCACACTTTCTATTGCTTTGATTGACTCTGCATTTATATACTGTACCTCCTTTGAACAATATAGAGGACTAGAGGAAACTAACCATTTCTGATTTAAGAGGACATCAATGACCTAAGATGGACTTTTTACTCGTGTGTGTGTGTGACCGAGAGAGGAACTTGTGTGTGTGTTTGGGTTAGGATGTGTGGTCAGTGTTGAGTGATTGTGCCTTGCCTCGATAAGAAAAGCTGCTTCCTCTGCTGTTGGAGGAGCCCTGCGTGACTCCTTGGGGCCCATTGTCTGGTCACAGGCGAGATTTATAATTGGACAGGATAATTCGGGTCTCTCTCATGTCTAGGGGCTTAATAAGGAGAGGGGGCGGAAGCAAGGTCGTAGGTGACAGTGGGAGAGATTTGGTGTGGTCAGGGTGGTGGGGCCTCTGTACAGAGAGATCTGGGTTAGCCGGGCCTCCCGCTGTCCTTGTTGAAGTGGGACTCACGCTACATACTGTCTGTCTGTCTGCCCTGCCTGCCATGACATCACCACACAGGACACGTGCGCTCCCAGAATCCCCTGCTGGTTTGAGCACTCTCTGGGACGTGGACATTGTTTTGACCCCGGAGACACAGACAGGCTAATCATTATTCTGTCCAGTGAGGCAATGGAGAACGTAATCCCCCCCTCTAGAGGCCGGGCAGTGAACAGCATATTTGTCATACAAAGGCCAATACAGCAATAATGGAAAAAGACACAAAGGCATTAGTTGAGGGCGACGTATATAAACGGGGCTTTATCTGATGGGTTGACACTCATCTCTTATCTTCCTCTTCTCTCCCCCTCCCCCATGTGCAGCTGAAAAGGTGTCATCACTGGGGAAGGACTGGCACAAGCTGTGTCTCAAGTGCGACCGCTGCAACAAGCTTCTGAACGCCGGAGGCCATGCTGAGGTCAGTATGATGTCACCAAGGTAACGCACTGCTCGCCGTAGACACCCGAGGGACTGTCCTGAGTAGAACACATGTAGGGACTAGAGGCTAGCACTGCTCAGGCAGGCAGACTGTTTTAGGAAAGATTTTCAGTTTTAATCTTGTCATATGTTCCATTTGTATCCTTTCTCTTTGCTGTTTTCTGATTTCTTTATTTCTAAACATACCAGTACTTTTCACATTCATTCAACAGCCTCTGACGTCTGACAATATACTAGTATATTGCATTGTTAATGTGCAGTCTTACTGGGGAAGACAGTGTCCTTGGGTTATATTGATGTTTACCCTCTTTCTCTTTCTCTCACAGTTTTTCAGTGGATGCTTTAACCCACAGGCGTAAACATTTTATTTGGGTTCCACTATGTTCCAAGATAAATACATGATACGTCTCATGTCATGTCTGTGTGTGTTCATGCACAGGTTAACTGACTCGATTGGGGCCAATGTAACGTAAGGGATTGCCTTCTTTTATAAGTGGGGTGAATAGGATTACTTTTTGCTTCCAGTATTACACGTTTGGTTATGCTGGTGCCAATGAGAGTTGTTGTGCATGTTTCCATCTTTACTGGGCTGCTGTGGCTGCATCCTAAAACATAGGCGGCCAGAGTGGGAGTTTTTCTGCAATCCCATTACATAACTGTACTCAGCATCAGTTCCACACTGTGGGTTATGGTTGGACAGTGATGTTCACTATCTGCTGCCTTTGCTCTCAGGATTCGCTTATCTTTCGCTTCCCTTTCTGCCTTTCACAACCTGGCCGGTGATTCAACTCTCACCCTGTCTGTGAGTGGGGGGGATATTCTCCCCCTTCCTCTGAGTCCTTGTTCAGCTCATATCGTGCGGCGCGGCCCCCACTGCTCCCCCCCCCTGAACAAGGAGGATGTGATCCGGGCCGCGCTGAACACTAAAGCGATTTTCACTGCAGACCCATGAGGATACTGTCCTGTCATTTAATCTCTATATGATTACAGTAATATGCCTATGCTGCATGTCTCTGCTTGTATAAGGTATTGTGTCTCTATTCCCTCTCGTTCGCACACACACACAAACACACACACTCCTCTTCATCATCTTCCCCATCCTCTCTGTGGACAACATCCAAATCTCCCCCTAGTCTGCATCGCCACGGCAACATCTTAGAAGGGGAAGAAAGACGAGGGCCGGGGCCATGATCCTGTGCATAAAGACAATGGAGGAATGTAAGGGGATTATGGGATGGATGAGGGCTGTGACGTGTGGGACATGCAGATAGTTGGTGCCCCCGTCTCTCTTTATAAAGAGGCTCCCGCCGGGAGCGGATCCAGCCTGACGTAGCCTGTCGTCCCTGGGGCAAAGCATGGCCCTTCCCCAACCCCCCAAGGCTCATGGCAGATGGCCAAGCTTCCGGAAAAGAAGGTCAGCTGTACATACTGCAGGACCACAGCTGTGTTAATCCACCTCACTGTGCGACGCATACGGGAATGGACCCACTGTAGCCAGCCAGCAGTGGTTGGGGATAGCTGGATAGATTGACAGGTAAAAGACTGGGAAGTGAGTGGGTTGCTGGGTGGGTTAATGCGTCTGTAGGGACCTTCTGGCCCTGATGAGAAATGGACGCGGGACCTCAGTGATACGGAGCGGTACCAGTCCAGGCCTGCCTGGTGGACAATGGAGCTCTGTCTGCATCCTGTCCTGAGAAAGCTGTCAGAGCTTAGTCATGGGCTAGCATTAGAAGCCAAATCCTCACGGAAAAAGGCACTAAGGGTGTGTGTGTGTCTGCGTGTGTGTGCGCCTGCTTTAACAGTAGCAGGTCCTGTCATGGCTAATGCATTATTGAGGGTGAAAGAAAGGCCTTTTCTGTCTGGCTGTCTTCTGGGGAACAGAGGCTCATGTGGCTCTCTGTAAGGAGGCCATGTGTGGCGAAGGAACTAAGGATTGTGGGTAGCAAGTCCCTTCTTTTAGGCCACTTTGTCCCTGGCCTCCCGGGGACTGGCATGCTGCCTGTGCCATCCGCTTCCCTCTACATGTATGGGCACTGGGCACGTGGTGCCCTTTTCTAGCCAACGGTTGATCACATGCTCTCAATTCTACTGCCATCCTCCTAGCATGCATCAGTGGGGTACTATCTGTGTCTCAGGCCCGTCTGACATCTCAGTAGAAACACACATGGATGGAAGCTAGGACATTAATTTAAAACATCATGCATCCTCTATTGTTTGTAATTTAATTTTTTAGTTTGAATAGTATTTGATTTGATTTTCTGTCTCCCACAGCACGATGGAAGGCCCTACTGCCACAAGCCATGTTATGCTGCCCTCTTTGGGCCAAAAGGTGCAGTGCTCGTCACCGTATGCACACAACATGTATAAACACGACTTGCTAGGAAAATGTTTGACCTAGTGCTTTATAAATAATTCTACATGCACAGCATTTTAACTTCCTGATGGTCCAGGTGTGAACATCGGTGGAGCGGGCTCTTATGTGTACGACGCACCCGTCAATAACAACCCATCTGCCTTGGACTCAGGCCTCAAACCTGAGGAAAAAAGAGTATTCGCACCCAGAGCATCAGCAAAAGGTTTGTTTGTGTGTGTGTGAATGCGTTAAATTCAGTCAGGTTACTTGTCCAAAGTAACCTCACAACACAATAGCAATAGTAAAGTGCCTGATCTAAGTCCTATCTGCCTCATTTTAAAAGGTTGTATTCCGGTAAATCACTTAAAACAACACGGTAACAGTGGTGCAGATGAGAGGAAGTCTCGTACGGCTGAGTCAGCAATAAAGGCCTGTGCACAGAGAGACTTCTGGGACATGAAGGGACTTTCTCAAGCTTATCAGTCTGGGACTTCCCACGAGGACATGCGTCCTGTGTTTGCGTGCATGTGTGCGTGCGTGTGCGTGTGTGTGTGTGTGTGTGTGTGTTTTTTTAAATCACACCATGAATATAGTATTCAGTTATTCACCTGTATCCCAAAAATGTACTCCCCTTTTTAAGTGAAATAACAAATCCATAATGTAAGAGTTACTTTTGTCTACACAGCTGGAAATAGACAGGCATTGTCGCTTAATGAAGCTATTACTATAGTGCTGTGTATTATATAATGCTAATGTTTTTGTGTTGGTGCAGCTGGCAGCATTACCACTTTCTCCGGTGAGGCCAATTTATGCCCCAGATGCAACAAGAAAGTTTACTTTGGTAAGAACAGCCACATAACTCTATACACTTGTGGTGGGAAATGTGTCTGGGCTAGGACTTGGAAACGTTTGTTCTGTGCAAAATGGTTTCATTTGCAAACACATTTCTGTGTGTGTGCGTTTCCCAAAGCTGAAAAGGTGACATCACTGGGGAAGGACTGGCACAGACCTTGCCTGCGCTGCGAGAGGTGCAGCAAGACCCTGTCTGCTGGCGGCCATGCAGAGGTGAGAAACGGGGTTTAAAGCAAGATAAGACAAGACTAGCACACATGCAATTATATGAGCCTTAATTAGAAGGCGGTTACTGAGTTCACTGTATTGTCTTGTTGCAGCATGACGGCCAGCCTTACTGCCATAAGCCCTGCTATGCTGTTCTCTTTGGACCCAAAGGTAACCGCTAGGTGGTGCTATTTACCCACAAAATATCTGCTACACTTGAACTAGAATGTTTTGTGTCCAAGCACTGGATCAATACACTGCAGACGTTGCACAATGGAAGCAACCCAGAGAGAAATATTTCCACATATAAACATTGTCTGTAACACTAACAGTTTTGTAATAATCAGTTAGCCACTCAGGTCACCATGCATGCTCAAATCTTAACCTTCATTTGCCCTCTCTCTGACCCCCTGACCACCCATTCTCCTGTGCGTTTTGGTATGATTCCCAGGGGTGAACACTGGTGGTGTTGGCAGCTACATCTATGACAAGGAGCCCAACGCAGTGACCCAGTCCTGAACCCCTGTCTCCCTGCTTCGCCCTCTCCCTCCACTACACTTTACCCTCAGTTACATACAGTATTATGTGCAGCTCTCTCTCTCCCTCCCTCTCATTGTACATACAGACCTGACACAGCTACCCCATTGGTCCTAGACCTTCTAGCTGACCTGCCCCTTAAACTAACTCTCTTCTTGCCCCACATCAGAGACTCCACCAGGTAGAATGATTTAACTGGTTTGACATTTGGCCTACACACTGTATGTTGCATAATCAGACTGATCAGGGTCCTTGGTACAGCACCGGGAGAGTACATAACACCTACTACTGTTGCAGTACAGGTAGCAACCGCATGTGACTGCTAGATTCCTTGGACATCCCTCAATTGAAATCGTTGATTTAATTTGTATTTTTCTTTTTTTTATGTATTATGTACATGTTATGGCCATGCATCAAAAATCACTACAGTTAAGTAAAGTCACGCTCAGTATGTTTCACCATTTGCGAACACACGTGTTCAGATCGACATTCCTCAGGTGCGGAGATGTGCGTTTACACTGATGTGCTGACAACCAGAGGAATGCCGCCTCTGAAAAGGCTGGAAACAGGTGGCGCTCAGGAGCACGTTGCCAATAAATCTAAGAGATTCTCTGTTTCGTGTTTTGTTTTATTGCAATGCCACATTTATAGTTTGGCTGCTGGACAACATTCCTGATCAAATATATATATAAAGAGCAATGAGGGTAGTGCATTGAGTAGGCAATGTAGACTCAGACAGGATGAAAACTTGAGTTTTGCTATGTGTCTTGCTGTGTATGGCTTATGTCTTTCTATTTAAATGCACAACGATTGACAAATAACACAGTCGGAGAAGGGAGAGTCAGTAATAAACCATATGAATCTTTCCAGAGGGTTAGGGTGTATTTATCAATTGTGGTGTCAATACTTTTCTAATTAAAATGTCGTGAGCCTGTATTTACTTTTAGCATGTAGACTGAGAGAAGTACATGTTGTATAATTCTCTACAATTAAATATTTTTTAAAGTATTTTCTAGTAAATAACCCATCTGTTATTTCCCTTCAGATTAAATGTTATGCTATTTGAAGTATTATACCATTTGCCAGTAGCGAGTAGGTTGCTTTTAGGAACAAACTAGACATGCAGACAAAGCGTTCTGTCAGAATGCGCATTGGTTCTAGTGTTATATGACTTATGTGTGTTGATTATCTGTTGCATGTAGTAGGGCTTCCAATGCCACAGGGCTCATTGTGGAATGAGTTGTTGCACTTAATCCCAACTGCATCTGTATTTGTAATGCCCTATGCTATTGTTACTGTTACATATTTGTTTTATGTATTTTAACTTTAATTAAACTGCACCAGAAGTGGTTTGGTTTTATTGACGTATTGTGATTTATTATTCAACTTTTGACTGCATGTAATAAATTACAGAGCCACCAGTGGGTTACTATATAATTTATATTAACCTCCTTATTTCTGTGTCCTTGGTTCTGAGTCCACAGTCTGACGTATGCTTCCATCACTGCAGTAAAACTAGTCCATGAGATGCCAG
>JAODUG010035340.1:0-18112 GCA_027564795.1 Aphredoderus sayanus
ATGTCTCCCTCACTACATGGTGATGAAATCCAGATGTAGCCCAAGTAACTGCAGTAAGTAGCAATGGCTACCTCCACAATGTAGGCACAAGTGGCCTGCAGTGTGATTTTCCTTTTCATAACAGTGTGCACTGTTTGCGCAAATCACATGGAATCTCATATTTTTTATTCTTATTTAGGCCACTTTCATACAGTATGTGTTCCTAAATAAGATACAGGTTAGAATATGTTTTGCGGTACAGCCTCAGTCTGTACAGCCATATCAGAATTCATGCGACTTTTACATCACTGGATCAACATTCTTCACAATTCTGAGCTGGCTGGAGTCATGTGGTGAAAACAAACATGGAAGATGGCTACAATGGAGTGGGTCAGTAAAGGGACAGTGAGGTGTTTGACCTTTTAAGTTTAAGGGATATATACAGTATTAGCAGGACTGTGACTAGTTCACACCAGAATCTGATATTGGCCATATCTTAATAATAATGTGAACAGCCAATCAAATACACTTGATCATCTGAGTAATACATCCAAATTCAGCACTAAAAGGCTTGCAGTATGAACGTACAATAGCCTAAGTTAGCCTAACAACGTAAGACACCACCACCATGACAAACAGGGAAATGGAGGACACATAATTTCTCTGTAATGTAAGTGGCCCTGAGTGCAGCCACCACCTATTTTTTGAAGCTATGCCGCTGTTCCCACTGGCTCTCTGCCTTGCTGTTTTCATCATGAATGGCACCTCTGTCACTCACACAGCACAGGCAGGCTAGCAACTAATAAATCACTCCTACTAACTGCACTTTTCCTTTCGCTGCTTGCAAACAACACTGTGCCTAATTTATAACCAGGCCAGGCACAAGGGGAAGTCTAAACCCATCTATGATGGCGGGGTGGGGGGGTTCAACCTGGCCAAGGTATCACATGTCTTCACCTTGAATACACACACAGCAGCTAAAGCACTGGAGATAATATGAAGTGCATGTGCAGTATAATTCTCTAAACCCAGCCACAAAGAGGTGGATTTGTTTCCTGTCCGTTGCCTATTTTGCATTTGTGCAACACAGTCTACATTAAAAAGCTTTGTTTGTATATTCTTAACATGACCTTTTATCAATGACCTGGTAGAACAAGGTAGATCTAAGTGTAGGCATATTGAGAATGTCAAGATGAATTTCACAATATCAGTGACACTGGTTTATGAGACAAGACAACATTGGTATAAGCACAATGACACCACAGTCTTCTGGGCATATGGAAGGGAGATAAGGATGGTGAATTGTGAAAGATTAATTCCATTGAGGAAAATGATCAGGTAACTTTTGGTTGACAGCCTGACTGTTGAATAGACGTAGATAAATCGTGTTGTGCTGCCATGACGAGTAACCTAAGAATGTTTTGCTACTTTCAACATGCCCCTCCATTTATTGTTTTGCAAGTGATTCTCAATCCTCATTCGCCTTGCTTAAGTTACATTTACAGCTACAGTAATAGTTCTCTTCTGTCTTTATAACCTGGAGACAAAGCTATGTGTGTCAGGAACTAAACTTTGCTACAGCACATTCACCAGTCCTGGCGGTGCAGTGACCTACATGTCTGAAATAGAGAACTAGATTAAGCAGACACAGTATGTGAGCATTAATAAAAGGAGCTGTGATGTTGATTTAAGCCCAACAATACCTCTCCACAAAGATGTAGACAGTACAGTGCTCATAACTAGTGAAGCTATTATTTTCATTCCTTTCATGGTTATGTTCTTTTAATACTTTCGTTACTTTTCAAGACCGTAGAACATCCATAAAAACCCTTCATTCCTATTTCTAAGATATACTGTAGAAATTGAGGGGAAAGAAAGCATCTCTTCAAAGAGGGGGGAGAGAGAGAGCGGTAAAGCCCCAAACAGCTAATGAAGCTTCAAAGTGTGACACACACATCAAAGTTTTGAACTCCACAAGGTCCCTGAAAGTATTCACCCACAAGGAGAGCACTTGTCTATGCCGGGCTAGAGTATACCAGTTCTCTCTGGGAACAGATCCAGCAAAGTTTCAGCACTGAAAAAACATCATTATATAATACTACTAAGAGATTTTCTAGGAAAGAAACTTTGGAAGCACAAACAGTGCTTATGAGACGTAATTACGTTGATTTCATTTACAAACAAATGACAGATACAAACATACAGTACAACACTTTACTTGAGACTGGTAAAAAAAAAAAGACCAGCACAATAGGCATTCATCCTATTTGGCAGGTTGGTTGGAGGGGGTAGAGGAAGATGTTGTTTAGTAATGTGTAGGCAAAGTGTAGCAATATGTAAATGTTAAAGAAAATAGAAGTTAAGGTGAATAATATTGCCATTACTCTGCTCTGTTTACAGGTTTATTTTTCTTAGTAAGTAAGTCAATGCTGATAATAGCTACCGCACAACGGGAAGAAATATCAGGTTATGTGCGTATGTTCTGTATATATGTACATGTATTGAATGTTATAAAGTTATCAAATATACAGTCATTATTATTAATGTAATATTTTATAATATAAAGTATTACATTTAACAGATAATACATTAATACAGACAGTGTTGCCTAATGGCAGTGGCAACACTGCCTGTGACCATCTAAGTATTGTTATTGACGATAAAGAAACTTCTAATAAACTGCAAGCAATACTCAGTTTAGAAGCCCTATTGAATCATTATTTGACTGACAAAGTCTGTATTGAGGCTGAGGCTATACGAGAAAAAGTGAAGCAAGTTTACCATATTAATTAGTTAAATTAGCACCTTCCAGATTATGCCTTCAGTTGTGTTTTTAAAAGGCGGGCACAACATGCTTCCCAATCATCACATCGCACTGAGAAAGTTTGCTAAGACATTTTGCTGTGCCTGGGATAACTAACCAACGATTTTCCCCCCTGATCTGAACCCCCTCGCCTAATCCCCATAACTCCCTGTTCTGTCTACCTTGACCCTCAGACGTGCACATTGAAAACCACAAAGCCCCTTCCCCACCACCCCTCACACGTCCTTGTACAGTGCATGTAGCAGCAGAGAGTGGTCAGGATGGAATCCTAACAACATACTAAACACAAAGAAGAAACGGGCCTTGCCTTCTGCTTACAGAACAGAAAGTACAAGACAATTCACAAAAACAGTGATGTGTTTGCAACATGTGGATCGAACGAACGGGAGAAAACAAAAGACAGATCTAACGTTAACGTTAGGAATTCAGACACAAGCTCGCCCATGTATATTCAGTAACTCACAGAAACTGCTAAATAAGAAGCGAAAAGCACTCACCCAACAGATGGGCGACATCCAGCGCCACAAACTAAAGATTCCTCCCTCTTCTATCTGTGTGATCCACTCCATTTTTCTGTGCTCCCATATGGCGCCCCCCACCCCTCAGAGAGAGGCAGAATGACAGAGCGAGCGAGAGTGAGCAAGAGTGAACGAGAGAGCAAGAGTGAGAGACAGAGAGAGAGGGAGAGATAGAGAGAGAGGGAGAGATAGAGAGAGAGAGAGAGAGAGAGAGAGAGAAATAGTCCCGGCGTGGAGAGGGGAAGGTGGAGGGGTTTTGTGCTCCGTGCAGCTGCACCCCACACGGGTAGTGTCTCATCAAATCCAGCCCTCTCCCTCATGTGCGTATGCTGCACCGAGGAAAGAGGCAGTGGAAACAAAGTGATCCTCTTACACGGCCCACGGAGAGAGGAGGAAGAAAGGCAGAAAGGCAGAAAGGCAGAAAGAAAGAAAGGAAGAAAGAAAAGAGCGAGGCTAGTTAGCAGGCTGGAGCAGCTGGGGAATAGCAGGTTCAAGTTTTCAGGGTCTCCCTTTACTTTGTGCTGAAAGCACTCAGCTGGCCGTGGGGGAGGGAACCAGCAGAAGAAACGCTGCCTAATCCCTGCCAGCTTCCTCCTACCCCCACGTCTCTCTCTCTCTCTCTCCCTCTCTCTCCCTCTCTCTCTCTCTCTCTCTCTCTCTCACATTCTGTGTATATGCGTGTTTGTATTCCAGTGAACCCCCCCCCTCCCCCCCCAAGGCACTGGAATGCAAGGAAAGACTTTAAAGAGGCCCAGCTAGACAACTCAGAGTCACTGCACCTTGACCTGAGGGTCAGACACAGTTGTGGGGGATGGGGTCACTGGTCTTTAGGGTGTCTGTGTGTACTTAAAAATCTGGGCGGCCGTCTTTGCCTCTTGGGACCACATAACCAAGAAAGCCACTTGACAAAGTGAGCGCTAACACGTTATATACAAACTATGCTTTTTTCTGGAGGATAGTAACGGAAGCTACTTATAAGTATACTTAATAAAAAATATTTTTATTAAATTCATTAATACATTTTTACATTCCCACATATGTATTATTAATTTAATTATTAGGCGCAGCTTGCTTGTTAAATGTACTTTGGTCTAATTGTCATGATTCTTGAGTTTCTTGGATGAAATTATTTAATAATGATAAAAAAATAATAATCCTAAATAAAAATAAAATACATAATAATTAAGATTGTTTCAGGTACAGGATAACAACTAAACTATAAAGGTACAGCAGCACTATAGCTGATTTCGAAGGAATTTAATTAACATACTGTATGTTTGTATGGAATTAAACAAATATATATAAATAGATCAAAAGTTTATATTTTCTAGTCAATTCCATATAAGCTTGAGTTAAAGTGTGTCTATACGACTTTCTGCCACTAGCTGACATAATAAGCACACCAGCATCTCAGAACAAACAAATGCTCGGTGGACCACACCCACATGCATTAACAGGCAACCCACTTTTTACAGTAGAGTAAACATTAGTTTGTTCCATATGTCCAAAATTGTCAATATATATTTTGTATATCTACTTTGGTACCGGTATATCAGTATTTTGCATTTGTGGAAAAACACATATATAAACACGACATAATTTGCAAAACATAACTCATATTTTTAAGATATCAGTAATGTAAAATGTATGGTCCTAAAACTGGATATGATACCAACTGTTAGTGTTATTATTACATGTATCTAGTTAGTTGGAAATAGTTATTCATTTTACATTGTTATGCTGTATGAAGTTCAAACTAGGCAACAATGAATTCAGTTAACAGTCCGGAGTGCCTTGTGGTTCTACAACGTCTTTAATGACTTCCACTGGGTTTTATTATTCCTAAGACTAAGTTGACTGATTTGTTATTCTGATGTGTTGTATTCATCTATAAATTAAAAGTCACATAAACTGAAAAGTCACGCTTACTTATATTTAACTGACATTGCTAATCAAAACGTTGACGCTAATGATAATGGCATAACTTTATATGTCCTCTAAATAGAGAAATAACCTACCTGGCGTAATTATATGTCCGAACTACGGTCCAGTGTCACGAGGAGCTAACATAGGCTTAACTCAGAAATCATAAGATAAATTATGGTAAAACAGAAGCATAAGGAAATATTCCGTGCCTATTTATATTCTTCACCTGGCACGCCAGATGGTCGTTACAGTACATGCACAGAACATAGTTCTATGCACACAACCATCTGGGGAGCGGTCCATTGAAACTGTTTAAAAATGTTTGGTGCTTTCAAAAAATACTTGGCAAGTAATTGGATGAACCTGCCATCTGCCATATGATAAATTTGTCTATCTGTAGGAACCGCCAATGTTGTTTTCAAATCACTTTCGCTGTCGTCACACTCCACGCCCGTAGCTACCAGTACGACACTGATTGGTCACACTTTAGATATACCGGACAGAATTGAAAGGATTGCTTGCCTCTCCAGGCTGATTTTCGCAGTGAAGTCAACCTGAAACTCGCGGGATCAGGATGGTCTCACAAGGCTACCCAAACACCTGAAATACCTCAAAACAATATGGAACTCATCTGGTCAAGCTACAAAAAGATGGCATAGCCTGTATAATTGCCTACCTGCCAATATTAATAAAATATAAAATATTTGTGAGATTAAAAGGATAGTTACTGTGTCGCTCACTGTGTGTATAATGTAAAGCATCATATGAGCCAAATATGACATCTGAAAAAAATGTATGAAAACGATACCACATTTTTGAATGGGGTGTGAGCAAGTTTTGCCAGGTGCAGTACCACCTGTCGCCACAAAACACTGCTGCTTTAAGCATAGAGTCAGACCCAGCACCCTGGGTTAAACAATTGACCATTTTTGCCCTCTTCCTACAGGAAATAGCATAATTTATTCTTATTCGTTTTTGTGAAATTTCAAGCAATGTAGATGCATCACAAGCCTACTGCTGCCCTCCACAGGTTAATAAATGACATAACGCGCACAATTCATGACAAGTTGAGATTGCTGGAATGTGAATATATGCAAGGATGAACTGTTTCAGTCCTTATGCTTCCAATATTGTGTATTAGGCCTATACACATTCTCAGTAAAGTTAAATGGTCTATATATTTAACAATACATAACATTATGGAATTATTTGGCTGTATGACGTATGACCCAATTGTCTTTATGAGTTACTATATATAATTAACCATATTTAAAATGGTGTTTCTCTCAAATTCATTTGGTTTCATTGTATTTCAAAAACATGCTGCATAACATATTTGCAAAGTTTATCAAAGCATGTCCTGTTAGCCTAATAATGTTTGCACAATACAGTATTGAGGTAAGGAAGCTATATAGTTGAAAGTTTAACATAAACAAATGTTAATTAACTAATTAATATACATTAACATAGCCAAATATATAATTATGAAAGCATCTACTGTGTGGATTATTCACAGCAGCAATTAATTATAAAACAAAATCATGGGAACATGATAAACATCTTTGGTTAGTAATTTACATAGACTACAAAACATACGCCTGCTGTTTATAAGACAAATGTACACCCTTTTATTTGTGTATTATGTGCTTATTTGGTACCAAAAACACAAAGCAGTTAAGGTTTTGTAATTAGGTACTGAAAATTATAGGCCTGCCTATAGCTCAAATGGTTTCCCAACACACTGATTAGAATTTGGTATGGAAGTACGCTAATTGTCCATATTTTCTGTTGTTTATCAATAGGCTAACTGAATTGCAAATGACTTAGTTAAGTTTCTTCTTGCTACTTAATATGGTGTTTATCTGCCAGCCTTCATCAGTAGCCTAAAAGTAGCCTAAAAGAGGGAAACCCCTGCCTTTCTTCATTTTGATCTTTCAAAGCGTCAATACAATTTTAACACAATCGCTCGAAGCAAAGAAGAAAGCAGGCTCATAAGAAAACACAGGTCACTAACAATAGGCGAGAGTTAATGATAGAGAAATTGAGGCATTCCACTACAGGCTCTTCTGAATTTGAAGTAGGCTACAATCAACTTCTGGTTGACTTAACTCACCCGTGGTTCTTCGGTTGTTTTGATACGATTTCAACTCGAAATAAGATAGACCACACTTTGCCTTTCGCTTGGCTGAGGCTGCAGTTTCATGGACGATTTTCTAAAATAATGTCAGATCCATCCTTCCACTCCTGTACAGACGCCACATAAACAGTTTTGTGCATGAGTTTGCAATATAGCAAGGGATTCGAAATGGTGTTAATCCAACCACAAGTAAGTTTAGTTGTCAATGCTTCTTTGTATTTACTTAAAGTATGAGCAGGCCTAACATAATATTAAACCTCTCACCTTTGTGACAAATGAGCACGTTCCTTTCACATGATGCGCGGTTCAACGTGCCTCGCTGTTGTAGTCGTGAACGTAGCTAGAAGGAATATAACTTCTAAAAAACATTTGTAACTAAACTAAACGTTGTTGAAGATCGGTTACAAACGTAAGAGAGCACAACGAATTATGCAATGCCTATGAAACGAGTTATTTATGATGCTACATGACAAAAAATCACAACAAATTCACAAGTTTTTATAATGTAGCCATTTAACCAGTTACCAGTTTGTATATGCCAAACATTGTGACTTCATGGAACTGTGTTTAAAAGCTCATCATTTACTAATATGGTTTTGGCACATGATACTAATCAACATTAGTAAAAAAAAAAAAAAAAGAGATATTTCATAGCTTTGTCCAAAATTATGTGCAGTGTCAAATACATTCAAGCTGTTGACATAACTAAAGGTTTCTTGAGGACAACGTCATAAATGCGTTTAACACTGGTTACTGGTTATTCCTCTTGCCAAATAGCCCATGGGTTCTAAATACAACTGGATATGCCAAGGGAGCTGGCAGGCGAAACAATGCTGTTAGTGAGTTGCTCGGTGATCTGGGGCACGGGGAAGGGCTACGGCAACTTAAAGAGGTAAACACACAGAAAGGCCTTAAATTAATGATTTATAGCCTGGGATTATTCATACAGTAGGCAACATGGTACCACAGTAACCTCATTCGCTAAACTCCTCATAAACCATCTTTTCAAAGTTGCCTATAACCAATGTACATTTTTCCACTCATACTTGTCTCCCCACAAACCACTAAGCTTTTCACTTATTTTTTATTTATTTTTATCATATCATATATCATATCATATAATATTATCATATCATATCATATATTATCATATCAAACGTGATCATATTTAGATATGCTCTGTTTTATGTGTATTTGCATTTTATTTTCTAATTTATTTATAAACATAAGATGTCATTGAGTATCTTTAAAGGAAATTAAACATTTATTATTATATTTTATTTTTATTTTATTGATATTAAAAGCAGAATTCTGCTGTGACTGCACTTAGTTGGCTGCCGACCAAGGCATTGTTTGCGGGTGGTGGTTCTCTAAGGCCTGCTCATGACCTGTAGTCTCCTTGCTTCTCAGTGTTCCTGTCTTATTTTCTATGCTCCATCATCAATATCGTCCCAGTGTGTGTAAACCACTGGTAAGGCAGAGTAGCGCCCCATATCGATTGTGCCAATAGACCGCAACTTTAATGACCTTTCCTGGACCTTCACCCAAAGACAAACACAACATTAGCTCTCAGAATAGCAGAGCTATTTTTATACCCACCTGCCATCCAAGGTGTTTCCAAAGCCAAGGACACATTTCTTACTCTAGTCTTAGTCTGTCATAACTTGTAATCCACTACAGCTTTAGATGATAGATCACAGGAACAAAGTGCTGTATGTACAATATGTCCACCCAGTGTCTTTGCAAGTTAATTCTATTCATGACACGGATCTACATTATCTTAGGTACATCTGGAATATACCACATAGGACTGGCACAACTACAAAGAACATGCAGCGCTAACTACTAGCATGTGTATTAGTATTTTAGTATAATGAATATGTGAATAGGTACAGGTACATCTAAACAACAACAACAACAATGGTATGGAGATCTCATCGACAAGCAACAGCCAGCAGTGTGTATTATATCACATTTCTGAGCATGCCCCTAGCACACAACGGGCCTCTTCCACATGTGCAGACTGAATGTGCAGCAGCAGCAACCAACACGACAGTGAGCCTGGGACGCAGACCAGACCGCGGAGGGTCCCACCGCTCCAGCGTCGATCTTCACTTCTACCCAACAGTCCGATAAATGGAATAAAAATAATGTCTGTCGAGTTTGCGGAAAAACTATGCTGACTGGCATTAAAGCTAAATAGACTGCAGTTTGTGGCCATACCGGTAATTGCCCTGTAGTGTTGAAACCAGTGTTACAAAAATGTTGTTTTGGTTTGAAACTCAGAGCGTGAGACCCTCTCAGGCCTCAGAACCCCCCACCACTCCACTCTACCCTTCCCCCTACAGCTATGTACAGTTGAGCTGGGGTGGAAATGTGTGTTTCTGGCGCCGCTATCATGCAACCAATTGTCCCTTTAATAGAACTTGGAAATAAAATTACACATTTGAGGTTGCAGTTCACTTAAATGATCCGAGTGTTCAAATATATCTGCACTGACATGTTTGAAGTTGGATCCTTATTTCCATGGCAACCCTAGCTAACATCAACAGAACTAATCTCCATGAGAAAAGATTTATGTTCACCGTCATTTGTGAATACAAGATGTTAAAGAGCTTTGGCCTCACAGGAGGAGGCCGTGATTGGCTGGGAACCGGTGTGACACATCATAGCAACACGGTGCGTATTAGCTGCTGAGCTTCCAGTAACAATGCATTCAAACACCCACCTCACCTATTGTCTGACGGCTGATAGAAGTCTTTCTTGGATCAGCTGCATCTCCATGGAAGTGGCACCTTAAGAGGCTGTTCAGCCTGCCCTAAGTCCCCCATCTCACCATGTTTCTCATTGCACCCTGGGGAGAAGCTATGAAGCTATCATACGCCAGCATCTGGCAAAGAGCCCAGGTGGCATTTTTCTCTCCTGCACAACTTTCATCTGACCATAAAACAGGACCAAACGAGGGCAGCACTGTTACAAAGCATCATTAAGCACTAAGTGAACAGGCAGCAGTTTGAACTCCCATTTGCTGTGTCTATTTTCAAACCTCCAAACAGCTAAAGAGGTGCTTGTTCATTGATATTCTGTTCAGGGAGAAAAGTGCTCGTAAAGACAAAGATGTTGAGATGTGTTTCGAGCTTTCAGCAGCTTCCAAATGATACAATAGGTGCATATAGTGCAGCTGCAGAAGTAATTTACACTCATTTGAACAACAAATACTGAAGCAGACTATTGTCATGTGAAAACATTCAAAAAGTCCTGTCGTCTATTGACCAACTAAATTCCTCAATTTATAGCATGAAAAAAAATGTTTGACAAAAAAAAATGTAAACATTAAAATGTGTGATGATTAATAGCTGGATGGATATAAAAATCTGTTTCAAAGACGATTAATAAGTCTTGATTAATAGAACACAAACATGCTAACAGACAAGGTGGCTGTTTTAAAACCATTCCCTGCACATACATATAGCAGTATTTGATATGTGATACATCATTTATCAGTGTAATGGATTTAACCCCAGGCAAGAAGCAGAGACAATATTTACTGTGTACCATGGATGTCTATCGTATATGGATATACTGTTAATATAAAAATGAATCAATCAATACACTGCAACTCTTTTTCCATTACAGAACTAGGCCATACATGTACTGTCTGTATAGACAAGGGACAGTATAGTTACATGTTTCAAAGCAGTTAAATTAGGTGGACCTGCCTTGCAATTGTGAGACCGCCATAATGTTGCAGATTTGGAAATTAGATAAATGATTTCATTCTGTTCCTCATAAAATATTCATGACCTTGTGAGTGAATCTCAAGCATGCATCCGTTCAAATGACTCCTCTTACTGTTATTAGGTTAAATAAGGACAGGGAATCATACATACACTGGGCAGGCAATACATCTCAAATCACTAGGTCTTGCCAATACTTAGAAATACAACTCTAGGGATGCTATGTCTGGAAAGTCAAATATTGGCTTAATTTGTTGTAAACTCACCAACACAAAATTCTTCTATACAATTCCTGTTTTGCCTCTGGATTAACAACTAATTGTAATAAACTATCTAAGATACAAATGAACAGGTTGTGTAAAATAATGGAACCATCTCAGCGCTACAGTACATGATAGACTGAACAGCTCTATCTGGAAATTCCCCTTGTGCTACCTGATTGAAGGAAGGGCTATAGCTTTCATATGAACAGCGGTCAAACTGAGAACATAAAGGCAAATAGTTTTCAATGAAATGTCTGCATAGCCAACACGGTACACACAATACACAGTACTTGTACCTAGAAGGAATCTGTGGTTTATTCCAAACCTGTGGTGCTTGAAACCAAGTATGCAGGCTGCTGAGCAAAGTGGGAAAGCATTTAAAGTAATTAGTGTGAATAACCACTACACCCGATGACCTTGGTTGAAGAGAAGTATGGACTTGGGTAGCAGGTGGGAGTTAAGGCACAGAGCCACAGAGATTTTAATTCATTAAGGTAATGTCAACACATCCAAAGTGTGATGCATTTGCACTTGCTGTGCAGTACGTGTTTTGAACACCCATCCAAACAACACGGGATATTTACATAAAATCATCTGTAGTTAATTGATGCTGTATTGAAAGATTTACATAAATATTTCATAATTTGTAGTAACTTTTAGCAAATATCAATTGGAAACCATTTGGAAACATTAGTCGACTGCTCAATATCAAAAACTTTTACCTCAGTGTGCAAGTACGGAAATAACGAAAGACTTTAGCAAGGTCGTGAGCCAATTTCTCCCAGTGAGAAGCAGTATTTGGATCAAGCAGTTGGATATTCTTTCATTTCTGGTGGCTCAGCTTCCTAGAAGGTTGAAGTCAGTAAAGCAGTAATTTGTATTTGACGACTTCTACAGATCTTACATACCTCGTTTGTAGAAGTGAGTGCTCCAATACAAAAGGATGACATTTAACAGTAACAGAACTGAATTACCTTTTTTTTTTTTGCCCGCATAAATAAAAAATAAACAAAAGACTTCAGACACACAGCTGTTTATTTGGCCTAAGGGGCCATAAATAAAATTTTATTCTCTCAGTTTATTAACAAGCCACAGAGTGTCCATGGCCGTCTGCCACAGGACTAAAAACGTCTCGTTCTGGTGCAGTCCATGAAGCTATGAAAACCACATGATACATAGTTGCTGAGAACTCTCAACACTCTCTTCCTTAGAAAAACAAAAAATAATGTGATAATACTGTACCAAACTGGTGGCAGAGCAGCGGGTGATTCATTTCACATAGATAAGGGTGCTTAAGAAAGGGCTATATGTGGGGCTTAAACCAAACGTCAAAAAAAGAAAAATCTACAAAATAACCCCGCAACCTTATTTCATTTTATTTTCCACCCAAGCTGACGCATTATGTGCTTGGCTTTCAAACACTGCAGAACAACCTTCTCTCCCATGTTTCCCAACTCACTTTTCTTCTGCGCAGTCCTCTGACCCTCCTCTGTCGAGTTCTGCCTCAAATAAAACTGAAAAGATTTATAATGATTAAACCGATAGCAGCAAAAGAGAAAACAGAGGATTAACAGCACTAAAGCGAGTGAACCCCTGGTTGATAAGGAAGGCCATGGGTTAAGAGAGAGGTCCGCTGCCCAGGGCTGGGCCTGTGACTGAGGAGGAGGGGGTGGAGCTTGCCTCCCCTCCTAGCTCATCTGCCGTCGGCGGACTCCCTGCCCAGGGACGCTATGATGCGGCTGAAACGTTCACACAGCTCCAGGGTGGAGTAGCTGGGCAGCTTGGGGGGCTCGTGAAAGCTTTTCATCTCGCTTGAGCAGTCCAGTAGCTTGGGGAGGAAATCCGTCAGCTTCTCCTGGAGGTTGGCTGATCATATAAAAAAAAAAAAAAAAGAAGAAGTAGTATTGTCAAGCAATCTTCTGGATGGCCTAGGCTAGGGGTATTCACCCCTGGTCCTGGGAACCCACCCATTGGCTTGCTTGTTCTAGATGTCTCCCTGCTCCAATTAACCTGGTTCAAATAAAGAGGGTTGTCGTCTAGCTCTGCAGAAGCCTGATAATGACCAGTTAATTTGAACCAGGTGTGTTGGAGCACATACTGTAACACTGCAATCCGAGCTGAAGATGCTAAATATTATCACTATATCACATCATACACCTGGTATGTCATTAATTGAATTAACCCTCCCGCTGTCCTATGGGTCAAAATGACCCGGTGCACTCACCAGTAGCGGGGGCCAACCACAACACGAACATATGACATTCCGCAGTTGGCTCCCTCTGCTGGTAGCCTGCTGAAATAGCTTAGGACAGCAGGAGGGCTAAAGTGCAAGACACTGCAGTATGATGTGTGCTGGCCTGGTTTTACTCCTCATTGGGCAGGGATATGGCAAATGTACCAGTCAGTGACCCCCCCCCTCCAGCCAACATTTCTCCCACAAATATCCACCCCGAGCCACTTCCCCCGGGGGTGGGGCACTCACGTTCCATCTCCTGGCCCAGGTATGAGCACCAGCGGTTCCTCATGTCCTCCACTGCCAGCAGGTCCTTCTCCGCGTCATGCATCAGCAGCAGGGGCAGGCATGGCACCACCAGCTCATTCATGATGCCCAGGCCCGTGCTCACCTCCGGCTCCTCCCCTGACTCAAACATGGCCGCCGCCTGCTCGTTTAATTTCTATACAGGAAATGCGTACAAAACATTAACTACAATACAGCCATCTCATAATAATGCCCCTTCCGCTGTGGTTTATTGCTGATAGCGTTTTAGAAGTGATCAATTATTCACCATTTGGTGTGACCCACAACTGGATCGAGCCGTTTGAATAAGATGCCTAAAAGCCAAGATGAGAATATATATATATATATATAAATATAAAACGTGCACTTGTTCCAAGAAGCCATTCAAAAGACAGACTGCCTGAGTCATCCTGCAGACGCAACAATCCACCTACAGCCCCTAAAGGGGAGGTGGTTCCTGACGTACTCGGTGATGCAGATCGTCTTCCCCATCTACACACCCTGCACTCGGCCAACACAGCCACAGCTAAACTCCCTGACCTGCCTCTCCCCCCACCCCCTTCCCCTTCCCCGCCACCTTCCTTTTGGCAAGGAACTCTGGAATTAGGCACTCTAAGGTTAGATTTGCACAACATCCCAGTACATTAGCTATGTCAATGTTAGCAGTGTTTTCAATTAAAACAAGAGCCCAAGGTAAACAGCTGAGCCGCGGCCGGAGGTGGGGGGGGACGCAGACATGCGACGCCCGAGGTTTTTGAGGTTAGCCGAGGACACACTTCTGTCTCACGGTAATGTGTTTACGCTCTCCGGCCGGCCTGTTTCCTACTCTGCGGCCAATGATTACACTAGGAGCACAATGCCGCTGATGTAAGGTTAGCGAGTGCAATGGCAAGGCTGCCACACCCCCCTCGCTGCAGAACATTAATAGGGCAGTCGCACCAAAATACGCCTTCAGTCTGAAAGGATAATACTCCACGCATAGCCCGAAGCCTGTGTACGAGATGAAAATGGGTCTCCCATCAGAGCACTGAGCCAAGCGGCGGGGGTATCAGATGAATGGATTTCACTGGAGCCGTTTGTGGCCCATCAGGAAGCCAATGTAATACCTCAGCAATTGCAAGTTGATTATAGGTCCCTGAGACAAACATGATGGAGCGGCAGAGAGCTTGACAGCGCCGGGCTTCTGTCAGAATGGCTGAGCCACTTTGGCCTGGCGGAGGCCGTAAGGGGTCGGGGGTGAAGAACTGCTTGACCCCCACGGCTTCCATATGTTGGCAATACTAGGTACATAAAAGTGCATGCATACTGCCACGTATACTCAAGTCTTGCCAATATAGCACTGTGAGGTAGCCTGGAGTGAATGCAAGGTTACACCAGATGGGGAAACTCTCTGGGATTAACTAACCCACCCGCTGTTGGCTGTTAGATGTTGAGCAGTCTCAGCCTCCTCCGTCCATTAGCCTTGCGTCATATTAGCAAGTCGTGCTGAATGTCTGATTCATACTGTACAGTATATCCCTGTGAGCAATTTCAGCAAGTGGGGTACTAGATGTTCATTGGCTGTAGGCACTGTCACTCACAAGTCTGTATACGCAGTTCTAACATCAGTACATTTTATTTCCGTTTAGTTTAAGCATAACCGTAGCCTACTTATATTACAAACTGGTGTCGTTTACTTTACAAAGGAATTCCTCAGTACAAGTTTAATGTCCGAATTGGCCATGGAGTTATGTAGTCGTGCATGTCAGTCTAAATACCTCTCCTGTCAAGTAGCGTATTGTCCCAGACTGTCCCAGGCAATTATAAGACGGGCTCTGCGAGACATACTATGAGGTTCTGCATGAGCTAGAGCTACTGTGTGGTTCCGCATGATGTCTCACCAGTAAACACTCCCGCCGGAAGCAACCAAGGAACTCCTCATCATGACCTCTATACGGGCCCTTGGCCAGAAGCTCCCTGTTGTACTGGTACGAGTAGATCAGGTACATCAGTGCCTCCACATAACTGCAAGAGAAAAAATATAATGATTAAGCCCAACTAGCCTTGCCTGATCAAACGTCTGAAGCAATACTGTTATAATGGCTGGAGAAAAGAAAACCCTTCAATGCCATAAGGTGCTGCCTTAGAAGCTTCCATTCTTAAAAATATATAAAGACAGCAACTTGGCAGATTAAGGTGCTGTATAAAACATTGGATAATAGAACAAAGAAAAATGGTAGCAACTAAATATATTCTAAAAAATGCCTGCAGGAATAGGATGCACAGTCTTTGCTGCCCTCTGCAGGTGACTTTAGGAATTTCATTAATTGCAACATGCAGTTAGGAATAAGCTGCAAGCAAACAGAATTTTTCCTATGCAATTAAAATCAAATCCCTTAAAGCATAGCTAAGAAATCTAGACGTTTGCAGTAAGACAGTGTGCAATAGTGAGTAATACTGAGCAAGGTGTCTGCGTACTTTGCCTTCTGGAACAGCTCCAAACCGATCATCAGGAAGATGCTGGTCTCCCGGAAGTTCCTGTAATCCTGATGCCACATCTGATGACAAGAGAGAACACAGGTCACTGACAGCAAGCTCTACTTCACTGTCAGACAGCGATTCATTCACATTATAGGTTCCTGCTAGGACATAAAGTATAAAATTTTGTCCTAGAGGAGCTGCAAAATGTTTTGATTAACAGCACACGCACTTAGAAAAGGTGGTGTCAGCGATTCTGGGGAAAGATTACTGATATTTGAACTCGATCAAAACAAAAACCTCTCCCTCTCTCCACCTTTGTGTTCCCATTTGCAGATCCAGGGCTGTGTAGAAACACCAGATCATTTTCGCAGCACGCACAGAGAACGGTCAATTAACGGACTGTGAGCAGATATTAGCGCAGAATTTCACAAAGACCATTAGTTTACAACCACTGACACCAAGTGCTGTCCACATGTGGCCGTATTGACCAAGATGTATGCCAACGCCACGGCGCCCACGTCAGCTCAACCTGGGAGGAGAGCGTCTCCAACGGCGCTCTCCTCCCACACACACAGACAGACAGACAGACAGACAGACAGACAGAGCAGCGTCAATGACCTCATACTCATCCATGTCCACCTCTTCAGGCTTGATGAGGTCCAGCTTGGAACGCGCCACCTTCATGATGCTCTTGCACCTGGAGGGGAGGGGAGGGAAGGGAGGGTGGGGAGGGAAGGGAGGGAAGGGAGGGTGGGAGCAAAGGAGAGCGGTTACGCGACGAACGTGTTGAGTCACCGGGAGCCCCGCCCCACCCCGGGGCCTCGTCGCGGCCTAATGAATCACTCTTTAGTGCCGAGAGGAGAAGTGAATCAACGCCTCTCGGGGCCCTTATTGAGGCCACACACACATAAATCCAATTATCCCGCTCAAAATAGAGAGGGGAGAAATCAATTTCTCCTCTCATGAATATGGATCGAGGCCAGCACGGCTGAAAAGTTTTTTTTTTTCTTCTTAAAGATATTATGGGGCACTTGATACCCTGATGGCATCTGAAGTGATATTTGTTAATTTGGAGGGAAGCTTGATATTTGCAAATGGGATTAGAAACTAAAAAAGTTATTAGTGTACGTGTCGGTGAAGATGATTTGTACTGTCAGTGGTGGAGACTACCCCAGTCAGTGAGGACGTGTTGTCGCCAGACCAGAGACTGCATCAACCTAAGCCTCTGCTGCCACCTTTTGGTCATGTTGAGAAGTCCAGCCCACATCTGATGCAAGTAATATGTAACCCCCTACTTTGTACTAACCCCTAATTAATTAATTAAATGTATTTATTTATATATATATATATACATACATACATACATACATACATACATACACACACACACACACACACACACACACACACACACACACTACAAGTCAACATTTCCTTCACTTAGAAAATCTAAATTCGATATACACTACAAAATACACATCCTTTTTAAACGTATTCCATACATCGTGCCCGTAGCAACATTACCCCCCCTACCGACCCACCTCTCGTCGAAGGCCAGGTTCCTGTCGGCAAACTGCGTGAGCAGCGTTCTCTCCAGGATCTTCTTGGGCGCCTGGTTCTGGATGAAGTACACGATGACGTGCTGGAGCCGGTAGTCGTTCTCCGGGGGGGTGTCCTCCTGAGCGAACCTCAGCAGGCGAGTGTACTCCACCTTTATGGCCTGAACAGAGAGGTGGGGGGGGGTAAATCA
>JAODUG010035351.1:0-18111 GCA_027564795.1 Aphredoderus sayanus
TGTGTGTGTAAGCTATAGAATTAGGTTTAGCGCCCTCTATCTGCCACAAAGAGCTAGTGATTTGGGTCATTCTGACCCAGAGTACATTACGAGGGATATGGAGACATAGGAAGGAGGTGGGTTTAGTGTGACAATCCATTGCCTTCCCCAAAAAGTCATACTGTACTTTAGTCTCACATATCCAATGTAGCTTCAATGGAAGCTTGTTATGTTCATCATACATTGTTTAGATTACTCATACAATGCTTTTACAACTCAGTATATTGTATTACCGCTGAGAAAGTGAAATCCATTTTACCAGTTATTTATCAAAGTTATTTATAAGGGTTATGTCATATAGTTGTGTTTTGCGCAGCGTTAATTTAAAGTAGCATCTGTACTGAATATATCAGTAGCCATGTAAACCTGTAAAGTGGGGGCTTGAACATTGCCCGCAATATGCATAGTGCATGTAAGTCACTGAATCAGTGAGAGAAGTAAACAGAGGAAAGAGAGGAGAATATGTGGACACGTGGGAGAGGACAGCTGCCTCTGGAAGGCTACTAAAAACAGGCCCTGCAGGGGTTATGCAAATCCTTGTGTCATACCCTGTCAACAGATCCCAGTTCAGTTGCTGCACGTGTCCAAACTGCCCTCTGAGTAGTCCTATCTCTCTCGTTTTCTTCCATTTTTCTCTCACTTCTTTTTCTTTTGCATTTCATTATTCACGGAGGACATGGTTTTTGGCCAGTGGCCATATTTGGAATTGTGGTTGGGCGGGGGGGGGGGGCGAGGTAAAGACATCCTTGAGCAGTGAGGCCAAGCCCCTTCCATCAGAGTAACTAAGGGCTCCTGCAGAGCCACTAAGAGAGAGGGGAGACATTAAGGAGCATATGGCCACGCAGTATCGCTCTAACTGCAGCTGGCAGTGAGTGACAGGCGTCAGTGCAGAACACTAAATCCACCTTGGAGCGCAGAGCGTATCTGAGCATGAAGCATGTGCCTATCTGAGAGGGAAGACTAAAAACAAAAACATTTAATAAATATACTCAACCCCTCTTCCCCGGACGCTCATCACTCCCGCCCCCCTTCCCCCACACACACTCATCCCCAATCCCCAGAGGGACTGCTGTGGGATTATGGGAGTTTATTTATCTCTTAGAAACTGACGCAGGGTTTCAAAAGCTGTAGCGGGAAACGGCAGACGTCCCGCTACATTAAAGCTAATAAACATCACTTATGCTGCTCTTATATGCATGCAATTGGCCTTGAACACTTCCTCACACCTATTCTTATAGTGGCATTGTAGGCCATACTGCTGCTTCACTCATAAATACAAGCATGTAGATTATTTATTACTCTATTAGTAGGTTGTTGGTGTACGGTAAGAGCAACAACACACACACGTTCTGCTGATTGCGCCCCCACCCACAAGCTTGACTGCATCCTAAACAACAATGTGCTTTAAATGTCAGCTGCCCCACAAATAAGTTGAGAACAAGGCGGCATCGTAAAAGCTACTTTCATTTATATTTATTTATATTTTATTTGTTTACGGCAGAGAAGATATCGCTCATCCATAACGATTTAACAGCACAGAAGAGATTCCATAAGTCGACACTAAATCAATTTTCTGTCTCGCTCATTAACTTATAGTTCAGTCATTAGTTACCGACAGAGCTGTTTGGATTGGCTCAGCAGTTTGAGTAAATAAGAGCAGGAGAAGGTTTCACTGGGCCAATCTCTGATGGTGTGCAGCACTGAAGGAACTTTGTTGTGAACTTGTGAAATGTTATTTTCTGCTGTTTGACATTTCACTAAAACATAAAAATGAACTAATCATATATTGGCTGAGGTTATGACAATGAGTAATAGCTGTAATTAAGTAATGATTTTGAACTTATGATCATTTTATTTTCAATTTAACAGGGATTTATTTATTTAATAAACTTTAAGAAGTAGCTAAGATTAAATAATAATTATCCTTACAGGAAACTGTCAACTGATGGAAGCTTTTACAAAGAAGCTCAAATAAGTTGAAAGTATAATGTATAATGTATGCCCAATTTTATTTCTTTGCAGATGTATTCAGTTCTGTCTCACCATTTGAAATGTAGTTTCATAACATTTCTAAGTTTGGAAAGAGTTCTTTATTATTTTCCTTCATTCCTCGCTAATCCCAAAAACTACATTTTGTAATTTCTCAGAAAAAGGATGGAATTCCAGTCACAGGAAGTCAGGATAGGCCACTAAATATATATCTTATTAATGAACTGACTGTCCTTCTTTCAGGAGTAGGTTCTATAAGCTAGAAGTTGCTTTGTTTGCGTAAACATACTTGTTTTTATGGAGTGAAAGAGGTCTAGAGTGACCTTTTAACACACTTTAATTTGTATGTGCTTGTGTTCAATTGTGTTAATTGTGTGCCTCAAATTTGCATTGACACTGAAAATTGGTGCTTTCACTAAACATATAGTATATCAATTAGTTTAGTCACCTCTCAAACAAGGGATTTCATGGTAATTGGATCCACATATAGTATACAATATACCCTACCATTTTTATGTATCAATGCACTTTCACTTTAATACCTGTATTACAGCAGTATAGAATGCTTTCAGATGAAGGATCAGAGCCCAGCTTTGGGCTGAAACATTACAACTGGAGGACTTGGCAGGTGACTGGATGAACCATCTGTCTCTCTGTAGGACCCGCCATTGTTGTTTTTGAGTCACCTTCGCTGTCGTCCGTAGCTACCAGTACAACGCAATTTGGTCACACGTTAGATATACAGGACAGAATTGAAAGGATTGCTTGCCTCTCCAGATTGATTCTTGTGGCGAAATCAAACTGAATCCCATGAGATCGGGATGGTCTCACAAGGCTAGTGTAAGGTGGCACTAAAGGAAAACTATAGGGAACAATTTCAAACCAATAGCTAAACAGGGCAAAGATATTCAAAGATATTTTTGTGGACTGTTTGTTCTCCGACACATGCCTACAGTACATGTAGCCAATGCTTTCTCCTGATTAGCTGTAGATCACTTTAAGTGAAAATGTCCTGTGAGTTTCATACAGCAGAAACAACAATCGAGACATTACATTATATCAGCAACAAAGATTTGGCTTACACTATACCTAAAGGTGGCTAGAGGAGGGTAGAGACATTTTGTGTTGCCATGGCACCGATTCAGGGCAGATACAGGGTGTTGACAGTGTGAAGTTATAATAGCTCATTATAAAAGTCCCACAGAGCTGTTTCCATTGGCCCACGCTGACTAAGGTAATCAGCACCATGGACAGCTCCACTCTGACCACACTGCCTAGATCACACAGCATTAGCATGCAAGGCAACATTCCCACCTACCTCCCTGCTGTGATTCTTATTCCCTGACACAGAAACCTGCTCTTTTACGTCCCAGGAAAGCCAAAGAGATTAAAGTTGTTAACACCCTTTTAAGTACTGCGGCCATTTTGTAAATAATTACTTCCATTCTGTGGAGCCATGAATGAAATCAAGGAACAGAAGGACAATTAGTGATTTAATAACATAATTAGTATTTTTAGTTTTATGGTGTAAAAGATGTGGTTTCACGCCTTATTAATGTACTGCAGAAATGTACTCTGCTTGCTTACAGTTTTAAAATATCCATATACACAGTATGCGTCATCAATGTTCAAATAGAATACTTTTACTTATGTTCACTAGCATACTGTATGACCATTTCAGCTACTATCAACAAAATGAACTTAGTGTAACTCACTTTGGATAAAAGCATCTGCTATACGGCAAAATGGAAATGGAAATATCAAACACAGCGCATGTAGATTTGAGAGTCTGCAAGTGTTTGGAGCTTTGCAGATGGTCACTCTATTGCCAAATAATTATCGGCAAGAGCAGGTTTGCTGAAATTGATGGAAGGCCCATGAAAGACTGCTCTCTCTCTCTCTTTCTCTCTATGAAAGCTATAACTAAATTAATTATATTGATATTAGCTGCCCACCTTGGTGAGGTTCACGCAGTCCAAAGAAAAGTTTAGACCAAGATAATAATAATCTGATAGAAAAGTGCAGACAGTGTCCCCCTCCCTATTCCCCCCCATAGGAGATAAGTAATCAAACACACACTGCTTTATACCATTCTGTGTGTGTGTGTGTGTGTGTGTGTGTGTGTGTGTGTGTGTGTGTGTGTGTGTGTGTGAGAGTGCCGCATGCGTTGGGAGTGTGCAGTTTGAGTACGAATTGATTCTTTTAAATCATTCTTTTCTCTCTTTTCTTTTTTAAACAAATCGATTCTCTGGCACAATTTGTTTGTTGTTGTGGTTTGCTATCACTCAGCTGGTTCTTTTTTTTTTTTACTTGTAGGGTTAAAGTGTCCCTCTCTCTCTATCCCTCCCTCTGTGTGTGTGTGTGTGTTCTATAAGTGGTCAGTAGCTTAGTGCCATCTCCATCTCTCTCTCTCCTCCAGCAGTCCAGCAGACTGTGACAGTTTTATAAGCTTTCATTAGGAAAACCTAATAGTAATGACCACTGACATCCACTGTCATCTACACTCAGCATCTACATGGCTACCAGTAACAACATCATTACATGCCTCAGGGCCAATGAAATTAAAGGCACTTAGCTGCATCATCGACAGAATAATAACTACAGCTGTAGTTTTAAAAGAGTGGTTATCAAAGTGGGGGTCGGGATCTCTCAAGTGGTTACAAGATGGTTTTTCTGTGTCGCAAGATGATGCAAGATTATTATCACCGTATGTAGAGAAATACAAGGTTTAAAAATGCATTTATAGCTTTATTTGTCGTAACATTTATCTGACACTCATCACCATCACCACCTTAAGGTGACGGAAAATGTATTATGGAGTTGTCCCTTCCATAGCTCGTCCCTGTTTCTCAAAGAAAAAGTGCAACAATAAGAGTCTAGCTGCCATTACACTGTTACTGTTGAATTGACTTACATTATAAGTCAAAGTGCTGACAAATACAGAAAAAGGACATGTGGACAGTGATTATTATTTTATATAGGGAGAAAAACGTTTTTTTTGTTAAACACAGTAGTTGTAGAGTGTGCAGTCACTATAGCAAGCATGTGGTTACATATTATCATGTTTAACCTGAAAAAACGTGCTTGTCCCTGTGCTATGTGAGAAAACGGTCAATTAAACAAACACGTAGATGTGCAAGCAAGCCAGTGAGCATACGCTATAAAATAGCACGATGCATGTGGAACCTGCAGAAGATGGCTTGTAAAACACGTTAGACCCCAGATGTGATTTACAAGCCAAGGAAGGCCTGAATGAGCAGCGCAAGCAAGCATGATGCAGTAACACTCACCACAGACCCAATATCTGTCCATTGTTGTGTGTGTGTGTGTGCGTGTGTGTGTGTGTGTGTGTGTGTGTGTGTGTGTGTGCGTGTGTGTGCGGGCGCACGCGTGTGTGCATGCTGGCATGATCAATCATGCATGTATCTGTGTTGGTATTTGTATTTGTGTTGTCGGCTTTTACGTAGCTGTGTGGCTTTGAGTTCATGTATCTCAACACAGGCTGCATTGGCAGCTTTCAGACAAACACTGTTGATCTATTTCATGCCCATTGCACAAGCTGTCCTATAATTAATATGGCTGGCTCTTTGACCCGGTATGCTCTGGTGGCTGGCTTCGCCTTTCGTCTGTTGCCAGCAGCCTAGGACAGGATTCAAGATAAAAAGAGAATGTGAATAAAAGGAAAAGAAAGGTACTGTATCTGCAAGGCTGTTACTACAGGAGAGGAGGGCAAGAGAAATAGCAAACTATCTAAACTATATATATGTATACAAAAGCCTGGTGATCACACACACAGTTTGTATCTCTACTGTATCACTTAATCTAAATCAACACTTACTGTAAGTACAATAAACCCATCCTCACCAAATCAATGCTGAATGTTAAATAATGTTCTGAGAGGCATGTTAAACAATTGACACTGACATTTACAACTATAAAACAATCAATTACACAAGCTCTAATTTAACAGGCTTTTTATACTGTGCCTATAAACTGAGGTTACTGCCTGTGCAGAATCAAGACGGAACAGAGGTGAAATACTAGAGAAGTAGATAAGAGTTTTTGGCATCACAGCAACTGTACATTAAGGCTGTGTTATTTTGCCAACAATATGGCAGCTGCTCCTGTCTTTTTTTTTACTTGCCATTTGTCTGTTCACTGTCCTATCTGAAGTTTTTATATTATATTAAAAACTTGACTGTAGATTCCTTGACTGTACATTTCTGCTGATGCTTGTTGAAACCGTTTATATATTTCTGTCTGCCATTGACGTCCATTGCTTTTCAAAAGCATACTTCAAACTGGAATACTACTTCTGATGGAGATCAGGTTGTATAGAATATTATCAAGAAGAGTGCAAGTTAATGCTCATTCCAGTTCCAGTCATGTCAGTTACACCTAACATAAACAAGGGGATACCTAATGTACAGTAGATACTGTAGATGAAATAACCATCAAAGTCATTTTTATTAAGTAATTATATATATTGCCTAACCCACATTTTAGAATAGGTATATATAAGTATTAGTATCAAAGGTTGGTTGTGCTGGAAAACAACTTTGTTAATGAAATACATTTCTAACAACATTCAATGTCACAATAAATAAATAATATTTCTCAAAGATGAAAGTGCACTATTGACCAATACAACGGCTGACATAATGTCAGAGATCAAATGGGATTGAAACATTCAATTTACCTGATTGAATGCATTTGCAGAGCATGTTAGGTTCTGTCCTTCACCAAACCTGTACCATTATATACTGTATTAATGCCTGCAAGTTGTCCACTAGAAGGCCCTTCTACCCTTCAGTAAGACATTGTTTCAGGCTTATACATATTGAATACAAAAGTTACATGTTATAATATCATGTATTTTACATACTGTTAGAACCAAAGCACTGCAGGCCCTCTTGATAAACACTTCCGGTTTGTGTAAAAAGGGACTATTTCTGTTAAGTGAGAAGATCAATGCAAGAATGTTAAATAACATTTGTGGCATTTTAATGAGTGTTAAATGAATTATCCCTGATGGCTGTGTTTAGGACAGCATACTGTACATTTATTAGCAATGACAAAACCATGAATTACTGAAATTATCTGCCTGATGGACTGGGTCTTTAACCTGGAGAATCAGGAGAAACAAAAGAAACCAATTTAGCAGTTGCTTTATGAGGTCAGAAGATGATATTTTGACAACTGATATTTACTGCATCTTTTTTGAAGCATGATTACTTCAAAAAAATGTTTTGGTCTGTTGCATATTATTTTGGCCAGTATGTGACTAAATTGATGCAGCCAATACCGGTGGTTTAAAGCTTCCAACCCCTTCCCAGTGCACGTGCTGCAGGCTTTGAATTGTCAGAGGCTTTACACTGAAAGACATAAGCCATATTGTTCTAGAGTTCTTGTTCTTACCATTTGAATACTGCATCTTATTGTGTATATATGATGGAACAGGCAGGTGTTAAAAACACTGGGTCGTTTGTAACCCACTCAGCTCCCTTGGTGTGTTCCGGATTGGCATACCTCCAAGGTCCCTTGGCTGTTGATCAAAGAGTCCCCCACTAACTGACCTTGTGGCCTACCCTGGCTACAAAACTGAGTGCGTTACAATATTTTTACCAAGGTATGTTTGGAAAATTAAAGTAGGAGTTAAAAAAGTCATAGATACAGGTACAGTATATGTTGTGCCACCATCATTAAATTGTGTGGTGTCAGTATTATTACAGAGTTTTGACTTGGAGGCTAACGGCTATCCATTTTCATTAGCTTTGTAGAAAGTCCACAATCAAATAAACAAAAGCAAAAAACAGAAAGTGTTTGTGTATGTGAATACATGTTTACCTTTCTAGCTTATGTAATGTATAACTTTTCTTGCTTTCGGATCTGTTGATGATGGGGTGCAGTTTTCTTCCAGGGTTTGATTTCACCTCAACATGTTCCTGCCTCCTCCTAACCTAATTACCCAATTACCTCTCCCATTCTGCTACACTGCTGCAGCATCCCAACCTAACAAGGAGGACTCAAGCACACTATCTTATGTGGAAAGTAAAGCTTTGTACAAATAATGGCACAACATTTGCATTCTGTGCCATTAACCTTCTCTCATAAAACAAATAATGTATATACACATTTATATGGAGTCAACATTACTTTAGACTTATTTATGAAGGTCTGAATGCATTGACAATCAAGTAAAGTGTCCCCAAATGTTGTTCTTTTAATTGAATTGCGTACTTGTGTCTGTGTATGTGTGTGTTGCACGTGTTTAGGTTTAAGTGATTTCTCAGCTGCAGAAGAGGCTGCATTGGGCTGATTCTCTCAGGTTGGGTCTTGTGTTGTGGCCTGGTAAAAACTGTATGGTGGAACCCTCGCCTCAGTAGCTCTTCACCCTGCTGCTGTCCTCTGGGTAAAACTGACCCAACGCACTACCTCTTTGTGGCAGATAGAAGGCGCCAATTCTAATTCTACAGCTTACACACACATATGATGTGCACTGCTGGCACAACAAGATGTGAGTTTGAAACCCGAGGACAACAAGAGGGTTAAAAGGCACAAAAACAAACAAAAATAAATAAATGAATACACATAGCAATGACAATAAAGAGAACTACACAATCAGACACAATCAGGTGGCACCAACTGCTGTTAAAACAAGAGTGCATTTGAAACTCAAGGACAACAGGAGGGTTCACAAAAAAAAACATGTCACACATTTATTTGAACAGAGGAAAATATATAGTGAAATCTATACTGAACACAGCCCTTCCTGCTCTGTCTAGACTTTGACCCTCTCTCAGGGAAACACTGACTACCGGATCCTGAATATAGTATTTGCACAATGTCACATTTCTGACATTGAGTCTGTGTTATCACCTCTGAGATGTTTCATATTTCTGTGAACTTTGATGGAAAAGTTGGCCAAGGGAGAACAAAACCCATTTTTGATAGTGATCGGTATATATATTTTTGCCTAAAGCAACATAGAAGAATTAATAGAAAATAGTATTTTCCTAGAAATTATACTTATGGGATTGTTACTCGATTAGAAGGTGACTTGTGTGGGTTCTCAGATGTGGTTCATGCAATTTTTTAGCTTGGGCTTTGTCAAGATCACATCAGATTCAACCACTGTGGCTATCAAAAGCAAATAACCATTTGTTTCAGATTCACTATAAATCATTACTAAGAATTTGTAGAGTTGACTATTTCTAGATGGTAGTGAATTTTTTAATAGGCCTTCCTTGCACACAGAACATCATTAGTAATAATATTTGAATAAACCATAATGCCAAAATGCTTACATTCAGTTTAAAGTCTCTTAAGTTCTCCAGTCTTGTTCAGTCATTAACATTTCATTAAAACTGTCTATCCCTGCAACGTCATTTGGTTAAATGTTCAACTACCACACCAGATCAGTTTGGATGCAGCACTATGATAAACTTTGACGTTTGTAGCATGGGAACTGCAGAAATGAGATATATGTCGTTATAGCAGTCCACAACTTTATTTGGCCAATGCAAAGAATAACGTTATAAAAAACTATTTATTGATCATAATTAAGACTACACAGTTTTCAGTAATACAGTTATGAGTTATGCAAGAATTAAGAAAGGTGTGGTGATTGGGGTGAATGCTTGAGCTCACTACTAAAAGACTTTTAGCCACATATTACTCACTGCTTTCTCTGATGTCAAACATAACATTGGCTTATGATGGTGAAACAAATTTTCTGAACACATTCTGAAAACAGAACATTTAGACATTCTGTCTTTCTATGAAAAAAAAACAGTATAGCGTGTGCTAAGCTTCTAATTAATAAAGCAGGCTCATGTAATACAATTACATTTGTATGTACATGTTTTGTGTGGGGCAAGTAGGGACAACACAAACACAAGCCAATTTAATGTATTTTATATCACCACAACATTAAAAAACAAAGTGCTTCACAAACTACTTAAGCAGAACAATGCAGACAAAAACGAATGCAGTACAATAGGCAGAGGTACAGATAAATATTGTACACACTAAACAATGAAGAAATTTTAATTTAAAGATATTCAAATTACTTGGAGAACAGAGATCAAGTGTACTTCATTATTTAAGTAAAATAGTTGCAGTCTGCTGTAAAATATAGAAAATATGATTACAGCTACAGGGTAAAAGTAAAAATGTTCTAGGTTGACATGCTATTTATTTACAATTATATTCTCAGTATTGTTAGAATATACATTTTCATAATTTACTGTAGCTTTCCTTTCCCATTATCATTAGTTGTATTTATGATTACAGCAAATGTATGCTAAATGTTTTGGTAGCAATCCACATTTCTGTCAATAAAGAGGGAAACATGAAAACCACAAGTCCATCTATCATGCAAGGTCTCATCATTGCAGCCTGGAGAAGCCTGATGAAGATGTGGAGATGATGATCCTATCTTGTCATGGCACTAAGATGAATCAGTTCAGCAAACCGTACGGTTTCCATCTGGGAATGCATTTTCCCAGCAGGGTAATTCCTCATTGTACACGGCCAAGACTATTCAGGAATGGTTCCATGCTTGTGACAATTAATTCATCTTAATGCAACCCCATGCCAGTAATTGGAACAGTCTGTAGAATGTTATGGAGATATTGGCAACACACAATTATTGAATAATTAGATACTGATTAGGTAGGACAGTAGTTAAGATAGTAATAGATAGCCTGCTAAGAACATCCTGATTTTGCAAGCTCCACAATTTGTTCTGCTCCGTTAGTATGGGAACTCTACAACCTACATGACAACCCATATTGCAATGGAAAGTTCCTTCAACATTTTACACTTGTATTCAAATGTTTCAATGAACCATTACTGCAAAATATTGTTATGCTAAGTAATAGTTCAATGTACTTGCATATAATATCACTGTTTATCTATATATCTGCTGCCAAGCCAACAATCGCATTGAGAAGCAGCATAAGAGAAACTTCTCTCAATACCCAGTTGTGAACCTAAACCAAAAAACCAACAACATGAAACTCAAGACTATTTTCCTCTCCACCGGCAATAAGCGGCAGATATGTCATTTCTATGGGTGGGCTCGAACAACATGCGCAGGGATTGATTTTCAGCATGCTTTCAAAAGCTGCCATCAAAGTTAACCTTCTTTTTTATTCCTGGATCAACCCACTTTAACTAGACACCACTCACACTGTGCTCTTCACAGAGAGGAGTGAATACGTACTATACAAGGGTTCAATCCATACATTAAAGAACCAAGGTCACCTATGTAGCACGGCGGTTAATTTAATATGAATATGAAAACATGGAGCCTTGGCTTGATGTTTGACACTTCAAAGTGTAGTTTTGATATCATTCTGAATTGGATATCAGGTCTTTCAGCTGGGACGATGTGGACGTTGTGGATGTGTTTACGATTTACATTACATGTCCTTGGGAAAGTTCAAACAGGGATTGGTGGTGTTCTCCGTAGCGTTAATGAATTTGTATTGGTCTAGAATCTATCTTCATTCGATCACTCAAAATAGTTTTCATAGTGCTGTACAAATGTATCTAAGAAATATAGGCTGGTGTATTAAGATGTACTTATTTCACTCAATACGTTTGCTATTTTAGCTGATTGTCTCGAGAAGAGAAGAGAAGAACTGTCATTAATAATTCTGGGCCACTTTTCATCGCAGCCCTTAAGCACTCTTTGTGTTATGATCCACATTGGCCTGTTGTTACTCTTCCTGACATGTCATTTTGCAGAAGGAGACAACCCAAACAACAGCACAATAGAAGGAATACAAAAGCCAGTATGAAATGAAAAATCTCCTAATTTACCATGTATATTATGTTATTTCAAACTTCCTACAGTTGAATACCACTATACAGTAAGCTAATTCTGGTTTCATCCCAGGTTCATTAATACAGCAGGAATGTAGTAAAACATTAGTGCACATGATGCTTTACTGAAAAATTAACTATTAATGAGGATTTCCATCTGAATGCAATAGCATCTGCCCAGTTATGCGGTTCTCTGCTACAGTATACAAAAATGTATGTTATCTGTAGATGGCGTTTTATACAATATACTATATACTGAATGATGAAGTACAGTTTCAAATTAACATAAATATATAAGTGAAATCATACGCTGTAGTGCTCTCTTCAGATGAATTGTTACACATTATATGCAGCCACTGTCATTTTATTCTATGGAATTATTCATAGACCAGACACTCCTTGGCCAAGACCTGAACATGCTGATCTACAGACAGAGACTATGGAATTAAAGTACTTAGATATATTATCTATCTATCTATCTATCTATCTTTATTATATATATATATATATATATACACACACACACATATATATATATGCATACATACACACATACATACACACACACACACACATATAACCTACATTTGCACCCAAACCTAATATATACACTATATGCTTGGGTATACCCACACAGCACATACTGTACACATCTGCACACACACACATTTAGGCAGCCATATTTATATTTATTCCAGCTGTTGTTTTGTGTGGCTCAAATAGTCAACCAATCTTAATCCTCCTGCTGTCCTTGGGTTTCAAACGCACTACCAGTAGATGGAGCCAACTGCGACACATCACATGTCCATGTTGTGGTTGGTGACTTCTGCTGGCACCAAGAAAATAGTGCACTGGGTCATTTTGACCCATAGGACAATGGTAGGGATGGTTTTAGGACATATTTGAGGAGTACTTTAAGTCTAAATTGCCAATGAGTGTAGAAATGCATTTCTCTGCCATGTTTTCAAACCTTCACGGATGTCTCATTAGTCAAACAGATTTATGGGATTGCCCTCTCTGTTGTGAAGGATACATATGACCCTGCCTATAAATGTAATCAAAAATAATGTATCTTAAAGGACAGCTAACGTCTGTCGGTCTTCAACTGGGGCATGTTGGGAACATACATATGCTGCCTTAATGCTGCTTAGTCAGCTGCCTGCTGATTGGAACTCAGCCATCATTTTGAAAGGTTGGTTGTGTTTATGTACTGCATTAACTGAGACTGAAAGCAGTGTTTGTCCATAATAGCAATCTTTTGCTATACTTCCCCCAGTACATTTCCCGCCACTCTCCTATCCAGTGCAAATCAAATCCACTGAGTTTTATGATATGCTGATGTTTCCACTTTTGCGTGGGAAGACTAATTCCAATTATGTTATTAGAAATTAAAGCTCAGAATTTGATTGATCAGAATTTTTTTTTTCCTAGCAGGGAAATTATGTCATTTATTGCATTGAAATGCAAAACCCTGTTCGATCAAAAAGTCACCTGTGTGTGTGTGTGTGTGTGTGTGTGTGTGTGTGCAGGCACACTGTATCTGTCCGTCACATCGCACACATGCATTTTAGTGTGACATTCTAAGCCTGTATTCCATTATGTTGATCAGTCATTCAAAGCACACGCTCCTACTAATCCTCATGTATGGCACAGCGTGTCCAGCGGATCTGTCCCTTTGAGCGCACAGCAGCGACACGAGAGGCTGGGAAGGAAACACAACCCAAACACTTCTTCCACAACTCTTCACCATTCCTCCTGTGTGTGTCTTCCTAGCATTTTAATGAATGCATTGAGGTATTGGCTGCCTGGAGTGTTACACGGGATTTACAGTACAGTACTTTGATTCTATTGTAATAGAAGGGTGAGGGGCGGAGATCCCACAGGAGCTAAGAATTATGGGAGATTGTGTGTTTTTTCTCCCTCTTCTAGTTCCAGGTGGTGCATACTGGCACAATTTCATTATAAAAACAACAATTAACTGGACCAGAAGCTTGACTACCGGTATGACCTACCTCGCGATTTTGACATCGTCATTAAGAAAAAAAACAGCTGAGGTAATTGCAGCCATACACACATGCCATCATTTTTGTTAAAGAGGCTCTTGTTCTTGATGTTGGCTGCTCATATGACCTGTTCAAGGATGGGATTGCACATAAGCCGGCGAAAGAGCAGCCTCTGGACACCCACAAGAGCTGATATTTGGTAGTCTCGGACAGGCACACCAGCTAGCAGATGGCATGTAATGTGGAGCTAATGGCAACAACAGCACAAACATTAAAGTACAACCCGTGTATTAGATGATGGCCCCTCTTACATGCCTCTGCGATACTCCGTTTTCAGGTTTGAAATTACACGAGTCAGGTCACCCTACTGTATGGATAGCATGTTAGTAAGGACACAGCAGGGAAGACGCCATATGTTTTGGTTGCTCACCACATGGGTCCAAATGAATATGGAATCCTGGTGGATGATTGTGTGGATATATATATATATATATATATATATATATATGGAGATATCAGCCAATGCGTGTGTGGCAGTTTATAGTGTTTAGTGTGTCTATCTACAATGTGCATGTTTCCACACTGTATTATGCATTTCAGAGTATGAGCAGCCAATTTAATATGCTGCACATGTTATGAATGGTTGTATACAATGGCTAGTACAAACTGTTAGGGGTGACTGTATGACTGTATTGTTATACAACACTGTAGTTGTCAGGTGGCTGTCCTGTTGCTATAGCTACTTCCTATGAAATGAATGCAGGCTAATTAAATTTTTTAAAAAGCATTTAAAAAGTGTTTTTGTATGGTTAAATGGGACCTATTTATCAAATGGTCATACTGTATGAAAGTATTCCACGATGAATCAAACGTTTCAATGTTAAAACATTTGAAAATGTTCAATGAGCTGTCATAGCCTTTGCATTTATAATCTATAAGGTGACAGTTGATTAAGACGCAATATGGTTGCATCCATGGGTTGAGCTATGTATTCTAACTGATGATTTACCTTATGAGCCCTAGTGTCCCAGTCGATGCTAGCAGTGGCTCACAGCACAATAACTGAATAATAAAATAAATTAATAATTGGGTGGTAATAATCGGGCTCAAGTGCAGTGCAGTTGTATTCAGCTCCTCTCATTCCTTTTAAAAGCAGCTCTGTCACGGTGAACTGACAATTGCATAATGAACGGAAAAGGCCTAGACTAGCTCGACAGAAAAGAGAGAGTGGTGAGTGAGACCATCTTGATCTCGCTTCTGTTTGACTTTGCCGCTGGAATCAGTCTGAAGAGCTTGAAATCATTAGGACTGAGGCCAAGCTACAATTGTCCTGCCAAATCAGTGTCATACTGCTAGCTACAGGAGTGGTTTAGGACAGTGTGCAGACAGCGAGACTCAAACAAGATTGGCGGTTCCTAATGTGGGTAGCATATGCTTCGGTAGTATCAGTTTTATTTTAACTTGAGTATTTCTTTGAAGGAAGAGCAAAGAATGGTACTAAACACTTTTCTCTACAGAAAATATGTTTTCCCTCAAAGTTTGATTCAAAAACTGGCTCTGCTGGTTCATAAGTTTGCCCAATCACCTGCCGAGTATTTGTTTAAAATGCCTGCCCTTTTCAAACAGTTTGAATATACAGCTTTCCAGATGGTTATGTGTTACAAACCATCAGATGGTTATGTGTTACAAACCATCTGGCATGTCAGCTTACAGAAAAGCTTCTTACAAGAGGAAATTGATGTCCTTCTTCAGAAGGTGAAGTGTTGCCAAGTGTACATATTACAGTATGGCACCAAGGTTGGGGATAGTAGTCATTAGCTAAAATAGTAAAAATAATGTAACAAACAGGTGACATTTAAAACAGGCAAGAGAAAAACATCCTAGCACCTAACAAAATTGTCACTATGTCTAATAGTGCCTCGCGCTTTCAAAAAAACTTTGCAGGTGATGGGTGAACCACCATTATCCTTACGAAGCTGATTGGTCACACGACATACAGGACAGAATTGAAAGGATTGCTCGCCTCGCGAAGTCAAACCGAAGCTGAACTGTTAGTACACAAATGCATTAGCAAAAGCGTTTGTGTACTAACAACATATATCACATTATAGTCCGTGCAAACAAAAAAGTCTGAAATAATATTTAACGACACTAACCAGCAGCCATGTTTTTTCTCATGGCAAGATCCAAACCAAGCGGCAACTTTGAAGGGGGGTGTTTTCTAGAAGGCATTTTATGGGCAAGGTGATCAGCTTTCATCAGGGGTCTGGGCAGCCCGCTGCTGCTTCCAACAGCCCGTCATTATTCTCCAAAGTGTGTGTGAATACTAATCAGCACACCGCAATCTGATCTACCTTTGCCTGGCGGGCAGAGAAGAACACCGTTGCATGCTGGTAAGCGTGTTCATCATCTGATATTAATACCAGACAAAGCAGCTCTCTTTGATACAGGATCCAAGGTCAAATCCAACATCTGTTACAGAGTGAGGACATCACACACAAACACACATACACACACACACACACAGTGGGGACTCTGAACTCCCACTCCACATATGTTGTTGAAATCTCATCAACAGAGGAGATGGTTTAATTATTCATGGGGAATTGACTGTGTGGATCTGTTGTTGCTTTCATATTAAGTTGTTCCCCGTTCCCAGCTCTCCAGTCCACTGAGCATCTTTGTTACATTACTGGAATTCAAAAGTTATTGTCATGTGTACTTTTTAATTCTGTGAAGCCTCCCAGCACCATAATAATAAGTTGAGTCACTGAAAATTACAAAACTGTTAATATATGTATACACAGATACACTTACCTCTCAACTACTACTTCTTATTTTGTGGGGGAATGGTGTGTATTTCTTTTTGAGGTTCTGCCCAGTATCCAAGCTGTGCCTAGGACTGCACTCTGGACTGAGACCACAGTTGTTGTACCTGGAATCTGCTGGAGCCACTCTTAGCTTATGGGTCACAGCCCCAACTGCTGTTACTACCACTGGGAACACAGTGGACCTGCAGTTCCAGTTCTTCCTTCAGTTCCTGGTGCTTTGCAAACTTCTCATGCTCCTTCTTCCTGATGTTGCTGTCAGCTGGGATTGCCACTCCTATCACAACTGCCCTCTTCTGCTCTTTGTCAAACACCACCACTATGTCTGGTTGGTTAGCCAGCAGTTGTGTTTTAGTCTGGAACTCTGTTCCAGACTGTTTTTAAGTCTGGAACACATATAAACATACACACACACACACACACACATACACACACATGTACATATATATATATATATATATATATATACATACACATATACACATATGTACAGATATAATACACACACACACAGACACACGCATACCTGTGTATGCAAAAGTGCATTATTGTTTGAGACCTTTTTTTTAGGTTGGGGGATCAAACTGTGAGCAAAAGGTCTCATCTTTTAAGCTTCTACAGCTATGCTTGAGCATGTAAAGCTTTTAGAACAAGGAATAATGCCGGAATGGTGTGCATCCTCAAAGATTAGCGTGGGAGTGTCATTTATCCCTTTCCCAAAGCCAAAAATGCAAGATTAGAGACGTCAGCCTGAACACACACAAGATATTTATCAAAGGGATGTTCCTGAGATTCCAAACAAGCTCAATATTTTTATTTGTATTTTTCTTGGGGTTTCCTGTTCCTTTATTAGATCCAGATCAAGCATACAATGTGTAAGCAATATCCTGGCTCACTTCAAACAAATGATGACAAAAAAACATGATGAAAGCTAGGGAATTATAACTAAACATTAGTTTAAAATAAAACAATATATTGACTGATGTGCTTTCCCGTAAATTGTCAAAATGTGGGGTGCCTGATGATTGCATTGGGACCTTTGAGCTTTTCCCTTGATTTTCTCCGACGACAAATTATTTTGTGAATGTAGCCTGTAGCTCTCAAAAGCATATTGTAGGCCTGTCTGCTGGATATCTGATATTATTAAACTTTGAATTCTACTTATGTTTCTTATGGTGCCTGTATTAAATTAAATTCAAATTCAAATTCAAAAAAAATTTCTTAGGTTCAGGGCTCACACACACACACACATGGGAAGGGCATTTGTGTGTTTTTTTATTGGCATTGCTCTGTGTATTTATGTATTTGTGTTGTTTTTTTGTGCCTTTTATCCCTCCTCTAGTCCTCGTGTTTCAAACTCACACCTTGTTGTGCCAGCAGTGCACATCATATGTGTGTGTAAGCTGTAGAATTAGGTT
>JAODUG010035372.1:0-18102 GCA_027564795.1 Aphredoderus sayanus
AAATGGAATTACATCGAGGATTCAATGGCCAGACCTTTTGAATAAAAAATAAAAATCTAAATTGTTTCATTTTGTTGCAGTACTTAACTCTGAAATAGAGTAAACAAAAATGTACTGCAGATTTTTCGTCCCTGTCCTTGGAAAGCACATAGAAAAGCTAGACATCAGAGTAATTTTCCTCTCAGTGGTTGTGGAGCTCCCTGCAGCTAAACCCAGTACCTTGCTTTCATTTGGATTGCTTTTACTGAATATTCTGTACACTGTATGCTACGCTTCTTGCATGGTGTTTGTGTGTGCTCTCACAAAACACAAACACACACAATACACCTTGCATATCAATTGTCTATACCGCCGCTAGGTAATAATATAGATAATTGTTTATTACAAGATCTTGTTTAACCTCCTCAATGGGTGATTTGTCTTTGCTTTGTCCTCAAACAATCCGGAAGCGGCTAGCTGGGCGGATTCAGTGTTTTTTTTAAACTTTTTTTTTGTGTGTGTGCTGATTTTCAATGAAAGAGGCGCAGCTTTTATGCTAATGTTGCTGACTTGCACCCAACACGGAAAACTAATTAAAAAGATTAGATTTTTCTGAGGTGGCATCAGTTGGGTCGAGCAGGAGCTGGCGAACAATGGGCCTTTTGACGAACAAAATAAGCCTCTGCCACCGCCGCCGCCGCCTCCTCCACTGCTGCCTCCATGTGCCGGCTGCCAGTTTTGCGACGTTCTCTCTGGGCTTCCCCTCGTAGTGCCGGCTATGTGTAGCATCTTTGTCATGAGTCAAATGCTAATGGGAGATAGTTATAGCCTGCTTTCAGCAGCGACGTAATGGAGCAAGAGATATGAATACCAGACTGATGATCACGAAATGTTCCCATGAAGTGAGCTGCTGGACGCAGGGGCCAGACCCGTGAGGCCCTCAGGGCACATGTGGTTAAACAGCAAAGGGCCTGGGTTCCTGGGGGCGCCTCGTGCTGTAAGCACTGAGAGCGGGGGCCCAGGACCCCTGAACAGATGTAGCCATACCTGGGACCAGGACACAGCCTCATGGGGCATCTGTCAATATTACATTTGATCATTACACAAATGTAGATGTTATTTATTATTAATGAATTGTAAATTCATTAATTAATTAATTATTACACAATGTGTTGCTTTTCTTTCAACGTATAATTGCTGCTTCTTGTTGCCTTATCGACACTTCCTCTGTGGTCCCCTTCCCGAGGTTTCATACTTATTTGTTCACACGGCTTAAATGGAAGCTTTTCTTAAGGTTCTTAAGGTTTTCTTAAGGAAGGTTAAGGGGGTGTTTGTTTCCATGTGAAATGTGTCAAGGGGTCAGCTTGCGTCCTGCACACTTGAGTGCCCTGGCAGTTAACTTCCTGGGACACGCATCGCTCTGCGTGCAGCCAGAGGTTTAGAGGCCCCCTGGTGATCAGAGTGCCCCAGGAACACAGGCCCCCACTGGCCCCAAGCCCAGCCCAGGGCCTGGAAGTGTTGTGCGTATATTACTTGATGCTCCAAATGAATCAGCGCTCCACCTACGATAATTGATAGCTCCCGGAGAGCATGTTTAGTGGCAGAGTCTGTGAGGCTGGATCGCGGATGCAGTCCCACCGTCGATTCTATCTCGGAGTAGGGCGGATCGACCGGCTCAGTGGTCAACACACTGTCGACCTCAGCAAGCCACTTCTCCGGTTTCTGCTCTCTTCTGTGCGGCATTGTAATGGTTTGATCTCTCCCCGTGTGGGTTTCCTCCAACCAACCAAGACATGCAGGTTAGAAAATTGGAAACGATTGGAGAAGATTAGAGACTAAATTGCCCTGAGATGTGAATAGAGTCTGTGTGTGTCTGTGTGTGTGCATTGCGATCCTGCAATGGGATAATGTCCCCATCCTTCTCGCCCCAACAAAGCTGGGATTAGATTCAGAACCTTCTAGAACAGTGTTGCTGGCGGCGACAGCAACACAAAACGAGATCTTTTTGTCTTTTACACGTGTCCTTGATTCCAGGTCTCTGAGCGCCCAGTAGTCTAAGTAGAGGAAAATTAACCAGGTTTGGAGAGATGTGATTTGCATTCTGTTATACTGTGTTGAGAGTACCGGAGCTGACAGTATGTAATTGGCTCTCAAAATAGACTTTTTTATTTTATAAGCTTTGATCTGAGCACACATTAAACTCCCGTTTGAGAGGTTTAGGGGTATTCATTTAATTTGAAGTTTTCTGCTCTTGATCATTCTTGATCAGAAAAGAAATGCGCTGAAACGTTTTTTTTTTGTTTCTTCGTAGGACTGGTTAAAAAATGAAAGCGCCCATCCCTTTCCTGGTCCTGCTATACGCCACCGTCATCCGTTGCCTGAAAGTGGTGTCTAAGAGAGGCTCAGGTAAGTGCCTGCCTACCTTGTGTTGTTGTCCTAAAGTTACACTCCCCACGTCTGGAGCAAACCTTGGGGGTGAAACAAGGGGTGGAAAAACCGGGTTAAAACTGTTGAAAGGAACCTGTTGAGTGGCTCACACTCCACTCTACACCTCCTCCTACAGAGTTACTCGGCTCAAAACTGTTCTCTACCCCTCTCCCTACATCCACCCACTGACAGTTGCATTTTAATAACATAATCAGTGAGCCCAGGCAGAGAAGGAGTGTAACTTTCTAATGCTGGTAAATTCGTCTCTACAACTTAACGTACTGTTGACGTTTTGAGTTCCCAATAACCTCCCATTCCCCATTAGATGCTATTGTTGCTGTTGTTTGCTAATGTTTACCTAGCGTTAAACTGTCAGTATGCATTTTGTGATGGCCAATTTACACTGCCTTGTGTGTTGGGCGTAGAAAAGATTGAATTCTAGCACTGTAATAGCATTTAAATCGATGTCCAGTTGATAGCGACAGGGCTTGTAGGCAGTGTCTAGGATGATGTCTGCAGTGCTGTAATGGTGTCTTCATTGAAAGATTTTTCTGAATTTATCGTTGTTAATTTGCGTAGTATTTGCAACATTAGTCACAAAAGGATGTTAGAGCAGATCTAATCTTTGCATTATAGTTATGAGTCACAGCATCATTAGGTCTGCATAAGCCACTCAGAAAGTCTATTAGCGTCTGAAGTTGTTCTCAGTTTTTTTTGTTACTCGTTCATTTGATTCTCCTCTCTCAACGCGAAGGCAATTGGCTGTTAACTGATTTTTCAATTTTTTACATTGAGCCACGATCCCTCCAAATGGCCACAGCCGCATGCTATAATTTCATATAATAAGGGCTGATACAATGAACCCTGCTAAGGAGAGCTGTCTCCACAGCAGCGAATAACAAGTCCACATGTTTACCGCAGTATTGCCACACTGATTCCAAGCCCCGAAAAAAGGCTTATTTGGACAGGCCCGCTGTGCAGTGGAATAGATGCAGACTTGGAGCGGGTGGGGAAATGGTGTGTGTGGTGGGGGTGGGGGTTCTGGAAGATGCAACATAAAGGAAAAAAAGAAAAAACTTCCACCGGCCTGTTTTCTGATTTCCCATTCTCCAGATGCTGCTGGCATGCGAGGTTTTGCATACTAGGCACAGGTGCAAGAGTGTCCCGCGGCTCATAAAAGGGGTCTTTCAGATGCTCCTATTGGCTCTCTCCTGGGGTGCTGGGCGGCATCGGTGCCCTGGGCAAGGATTTGAATTGTGGCCAGTGATAAATGACCCACCCTCCCCTTTCCCACCTCTCCACCAACTGTTTTAGCAAATATATTCTCCCTTCTTTTTAAGATCCTACAGCTTTATTAGAGGTCGTGTTGGCTCCGGGTTACAGCTTACTGCACTATTGTAAACGATGTTGTACCAAATGAAAGTCGCTTTAAAAGCGACACCCCCTGTTTTTATGGAATGAAATGAAGCAGTGTTTTAGCACACAGGGAATGTGGGTAGGTGGGGAGCAGGGGACATTTAGTCCTATAGCACAGTGGCAGCCTCATTCAAAGGTGATCTACGGTTACTGGAACCAATGCTTTTTGTCATTTAGGGTTTCTTTTATAAACTGCATGAACTCAGAGATGACCTGGCCATCGCCCTGTGTAAAGGTCAGACACTGCCAAAATAAGTTATTCACTGCTCAACTGCAGATCCCCACACATCTGCCTCAGCTCACTCTTTATATTTGACACGCAACTATACACAAGCATCTCAGCAGGGGCAGGGGTAGAGATGAGTGGCAGTGGAACAACAGTGTGTTTGAAAAGGTGTATAATAACGATGTGTTTATGAAGGTTTCCACGACAAGGGGCATTCCCGGCAAATGTTTTTAAACGGCTTGCTTGCTAGCCTTGTGAGACCATCCGGATCTCGCGAGCTCCATTTTCATTTCGGTGGAAGGATCAGTCTGGACCCCCGTTTGTCGTTATGCTAATACATTTTAATCAAACTTCTTTCATCATGATCCGACTGCCTACCTTTATTCCTTTATCTCACCCAATCAGTTTGTCAAAGCTCCAGTGGAAACCGAAAACGTACAAGGTACACTGATGTCATCTTGGGACGGATCTAGCTAGCTGCTGATGGCCTGAATGTTTCCTAAACGGACGACAAACATATTTACATTGAGTGGTTCCAGACTGATAACTTGCTGCAAATAAAATTAAAGGCCATATTCCCGTGGAATGTCCCTTTCTAAAGGGCTTGTTTACCCCACAATAGTATGTTTGGAGTGTCCATAAAATGTATTTGTGTTTGGGAACCACTCCATGCTTTAAACACAGTTCTCTCATCATAGCTCCTCGTGTTGGGTCTGTATTAAAACAATTTGCTGCAGACAATCAAATCTTAGTTTCAGCCCATTACAATAAATGAAATGACTTGTTTGACTCTTTCAAGCACCATAAATACACTATCTCTTTGTGTCCTCTGTGCAGGCTGAGAGCTCACACACACACGCACACATGCACACACACATGCGCGCGTGCAAACCCTGCGTTGCAATGAATGTGCAAAGCTATCATCACCTCTAGATGATTAAAGTCTAAACGCTGGCTTTTATTTTTAATTTTTTTGTTGAGAAATGCCTTGGCTGCGTTTGTACATGGGGGCATAACGGTGGAATAACATACAATGCATGTAGCAGCAGATCTGTCATACTAATCCTTGCCATGCATACAAGAGAACAGATCCATTTGTCCTTCGGTGTGGCTCCTCTAGAATGCTGATGTCGCCCAAACGGTTGGTTGGTTGGTTGGGCGGATGCAATAATCATGTAGATTTTTGCTTAATACAGCACATCAACTATCTGGGTGGCTGTGCTATCCCTGTTGCAAAATATATATATGTTCTACAGCATGGTACTGTAGATTCAGCTGCATGGCAGATACAGCATTAACTACAGTATCTACATGTACTGTATCTGTATGTCTACTCTAACCAGGTTTTACTGTACTGTATGTTAAATACCACTGACCTATATAGGAGATGCAGGATATGTTGGATCTGGTCTCCAAAGTGTTATTCACAGTCCTAGTGAGATGCTGTAAATGGCACCTTTGAGGTGTAGTTCTACCTTATTACTTGGACTAGGCTTTATTCCCAGTAAATACACCTTATTGTAACTTTTTGGTCATTTTGTATTTTGCTTCCAGTTTCCATTTCGGCAGAACAGCACTTGTTGGGCATTTTTCTAAAATAAATAGTGGTCACTTGAAATAGTATTTCTTTATTTATGACTGAAAGGTACATATACTTTAAGATGTTTGTATTATTGTGTGTAACAACCTCTGGCACACATACGTACTGTATGCTTGGAATATAACCATCTGTATGGTTACCTAGCAATGTACAAAAATGGTTACCTAGCGATGTACAAAATAAAACAAAACAGCTAGCTCCAGCTTTCAGCTACATTTACTGTAGCTTTCAGCTCATTGGGCGATACAGTCTCTAGGCTTTAACAGACCCCTCTGAAGTTAAGGCCCATCAAAGATATAATTGTTTTCTGCGTCTGAATCCTGTTAGTGGTAAAATACTTGTCTGAAGTGTATGTCTCAATGTGAGCAGAATAGAGAATAGAATAAATGACATAAAAAGGGGTAACCTGCATTACACTTGGCATTTACATGACATTAAGTACATTTCGCTATTTAGTCTAAAGTATGTGGTTTCATTGATTACATTTCATGGTTGTTGGCGTTTATTTGCACTGAGAATACTATGGTACATTCTTAAAGTTAGATTGAAGTAAGATGTCTTCCTACCTATGTTTAATCCTGTAGTGATCAAATTCACTACTCATTAACTTTAATCAAGCCTCTGTTGGGCTCTCTGTTTACAATGGTAGTCCATACAATTGGAGAGGGAAAAAGCTAAAGAGCAGGTTAATCATAGGTTTATTACCCCTCATGTGATTGGCAGAATAATGGATCCCCTATTAATATGAATAAGATCCCCTATTAATATAAAATAATGACACAGTCTTTATGAAACATGACAACGGTGGAAATACAGTATAAATTGTGCTTTCGCCGTAATAAATTAAACCAGTGCCTTGTCTGCACATGTTCAAACCTCAGCCTGGAAGGTTGTTGGCTTATAGTTGCCTTGTCAGCATAACCAGCAATTGGTGAGTTCAATTTAGATCATAATTATGGCAGTGCAGGAAACATATCCAGCTATATTATAAGGCATTAACCAGGACCCCTTTCAGAGAAGTGCTAACAGATGTCCCCACAACTAACTCTGATGACAGTTGTGGATTCTTAACCATATTCCCTGACGTTGATTGAGACAAATCCGTCCTCTCGCCTTCTCCCGACTCGGCAGTCATTAGTTCCCATTCCTCCGCCAGACATTGATGAGTCCCAGGACAAATGATGCTTACCTTTTCACAATCCACCAGTAATTCCAGCGATGGATTACCCATAAAATGTCCTCCGTCCGATCGTATCCTTCCTCAGCTCATGCATATGCAAAGGTCCCGTCTCCCTCAATGCACTCCCTTCTCCCCCATCCTTCCAAAACAGAAAATATGAACCGTCTGCGCTTGGAGTTTTCTATTAAGGGTGGTTTTGCACGCCGGGCATGTTTCTCTCTGATGAAGAGTAGTTGTAAAGGAAGTCGACCCATACGAGGCCCCAGCTCGCATTACAGAGTAGTCACATGTCACTTCTCACCTTCCTCCCCCCGCGGTGTATTTATCTACTCCTGCTAGACTCCAAACTCTCTACATGTCTTCCTCCGGCCTCTTCAAGGACACCCTGACCGGTTAAATTCAAAGAACCTCGCGCACGTCACAACGCACAACTCAGGGAGAGTGTCAAGATTAATACGTCAGTTGGAGGATGGAGTCTTTCTCCCAACGTTAATGGGGCTACTCGCAGTTTGGCCAATAATAAGGACCCTCTTAATTGGACCAGACAGCGATTCCTAACTGAGGATGTTGGCGCACGGCAAAAATTCAATTATGGTGAGCCACTTGACTTTGTAATTGATATTAAGGAATGTTAAATATGGCAGCAAGCTGTCAGCGAGCACTCGGGCAAGCGTTGTCTACTCTTTGATGGAAGAGGCACAATGCCAGAGACCCTTACCGTTGCATTGTGTGTTATGAAAGCAAGCACGCGAGGCAAGTTCTAAAAGCTATGCAGACATCACATTCCCTTCATAATTGTTGGACAATGACGTTCGCGGCAGTTACTGATACTTGCATACGATTTTGGATAGACTTTTCTCCCTCCAAGCTTCACGTTGCGTTTATTGTTACCTGCCCAAACTTGATTGGCTGTCTGACTGGAAGAGGTAGGAAAGGTCAGATATGATTGGTAGCAGTGCTAAAAGTATGTCATTTTATTTTGAATGTATTTATGTTTTCAATGATGAAGTGTAGCTAAATGGGATTTATAAAAAACAACCTTCAGGCAAAATCAAAAGTATAAAATGTACATAACACTTAACGAGACAAATCAGTGCACATTTTAATATAGATTAAATATGACTTCAGTACCTTGAAAGGGCCTCTCAAGTGCATGAACACACACACACACATTTGGTTCATCTTCTCTTGCTCAATACCCCACACTGTATACCTATATCAAAAGCCTAAGTGATTGCCTCCCCTGGTGCAGGCTGGGAACAGCCAGCCAGATTGATCACACACCTGATACCGGATAAGAAATGTTTTTCCATTTAGATCGCCGCTAGCCGCCGGACGGCCAGCGTCAGATACGGGCCTCTTGACAACTGAGATTACCATAGACTATGGGTCCGACAGGCCGGAGATGGATGCCGGAGCCGTCTACTGGCGGAGATGGGAGCGATCAATGGAGAGATTTATGAGTGGAAGGGGGCGCGTCTCTCGGCGGTCTATTTTCCTGACCCGCGATAATGTTAGGACATGGTTGAGACGACGTGAAATGCCACAAAGGTGTCCCCAGAGACACAGGCCGCGAGCACAGCGGGCTGGGCCCGGAGCTGTTCCTTGTGAAAGTGTGTGTTTTGGGTCGACACGTATGCTGACAGCCATCGTTTGATAAGACGCGTTTATAAAATGTGACCACGCTTTATAATGCTGAAGCAGTTGTATTGCTGGAGAACGGTGACTGTTATTTGTACTAGATAGAAACAAAAACTCCCCTCCCTTCAATGCCATAGGATGCTCCCTCAGAAGCTCCGCCCCACACACTGGGCACCCATTGCCAAGCCTAGGATAGTGCTGTGTGGTGCGGTCTGCACCACTTTGTTTGTGTTCTTATTTATAGAAGGGGCAGCTAGTGGGCTATGAGGAGATATTTACTGAATTCGACAAAACGTGTGTGAGTTTATGATTACTGACTCCACCTTTAAATACACTTGAGGTAAAAATCATGTGCCCAATGCCATTTCATTTGTACCTAGCTAAGCCCCATAGTCACTAGATGGCCTACTTGTAGACAGCACCTGGCATAACAGATACTGTATATAGGAAGGCATATTTGGTTCCTTGGCTATCTTAAGCTATTTGGGAGTCATTATATATTTGCAATTGTCAGCCCATATTACAACGAACTTTGTGGCCTGATAAACTCTTTAACAAGTGTGGAACATGTATTTGTTTCTTTGGATGGCAGCTAGTGTCATTTGTCTGAAGGCACTGGACATTAAATACAGTACAATATATCACATTATCTTCTATTTAATAGTTCTCTCCGGACAGCAATGGCTTAACTAAAGGCTTCCTTAAGGAATTTGACTGCCCACTTTTAAAAGTTGTGGTGTGTCTTGCTGCCAGTGTGAGAGATTGTGTGGTTAATAATGAGCTTTAGTCAGAAAGAGGATTTGTGCTCGGAGAAGGCTTAATTTAAGAAAATCGAGCTCTAGTGCAGTGCACATATATTGAAAGGTGGGGCGGTGGGTGGGGGAAGAGGCCCCCCCCGAAATTGAAAAATAAACAGGGTAATAAGGTTAGGGCAATTTGGACATAAACGGCAATGGCCCCGGAAATTATCCTTATTCCCCTTGACTGCCCGGCTCTCTCCATGCGAACCACTGGGAAATGAAGCTGGAGACCAGCTAGGAAAATTGCTTTCAGGTACCAAGGGGACAGTCCCAAAAATACCACTGGTTTTTTAACCTGGGGCAGCATCGCATCATTAATCTGTTTGCGTACACCATCTATCTATCTTGCTTTCTGCCTGTCTCTCTATTCATTCCACAATCTGTGTACATCTGCCCGTCTTCTGTGTGTCATTTATTTTGAACCAAGGAAACTGATTTGTCTATGATCACCGTTTGACCTTCGCCCTGTTTGTGTGGCACATACAGTATGAAGTCAAGATCATAGCTGTGATTGATTAGCTTGAGCCTGGCAGATGTCTTGGATGGCTGAGGTGGAAACATGATGAAATCATTTTTATTGTTCCATCACCTACAGTATGTTCCTTAGTCCAAGTTGGTTTATTGCTGTGCAATGAAAGGAACAATCATAATATTGTACAGCAGCTGTGTTGTTTGGGAAACACATTGTATTTTCCAATGTTATGTTATTTGCGTCGCTGTAACTGTTATTTAAGTATTTGTGTATACTCAGGCTGACATTTTGACTGTGTGCTAATGTATGGCTAATAGGCCATAAACACTAAGACCTGTAGCCTACCAGGCGTTTAAAACAGCTGAACAGAATTTGAGGATTTGTTTCAATTGACATTGGCGCGGTTATTACATTTATAGACATGGATAAACATTTTATAGGTCTATATTAACCTACTGGCTCATATTTAGGCCTATGTCAGTCACACACCTCCTAAAGTGTGGCACGAAGACCAAAACTCCACTTGTTTGCAGGCGTATTGACTTGAATGGAATATGCTTGGTCAAAATGATAGGCCAGGGCTCCTACCATAAATGTGTTCTTTCCTCTCATTGAGAACGAGGTGTATTGAATCTTTCTCCCGTCAATGATGAAAACCAGACGGACTGGTAATTGGATTACCACTTGTCTGATTCATTGCGATCCCACAGCCTCTGTCGTTTCTCCAGGGGTGCTACTAAGGAAAGTGCATTGGTTTTCTATTGATTATGGCAATAACTTGGTTTGAGGCTGGCGTGTGACTCAGTTAAGTTTGATTTCTGAGAGAAAGCTCATTGGTTTGCATGGCAGCAATGGGAATTATATTTTGTCTGTTTTGTTGTTCCGCTGCACAACATTTTAGAACCACACTACTGTACGAAGTACAATACAGTAAAACAACAAAATAAAGATACAATAGTTTCTGATATATAGTTATGGCCCCCGCCCCATATACATCACGTTTGTTGTTATTGTTTTGCACGGTAATTATTGATGTGATTTAATAAATAACATTCTTTTTATCTAGTTTTAGTGTTGATGAGGGATCATTTATGTTTACCTATGATTGGAGAGAGAACCATTTTTCATGTTACTACACAGACCCCATCAAATCTAGTACATTCTGGGAGAAGTTTCTTTTCTTCATGTGTGATTGTAGTTAAATGAAAATGTATTAAAACAGCATATTAAAGTATTTACTTTAGGAACACTGCAGAATAATCGGGATAGTGGTGTGTTAAAGGGGACCCCAGATCCTCTCCTAGGCCTTTGCTACAGTACCAAGACATAAAGTGAATTCAGTGTGCTGCTTAGTTCTTTTCTCTGTTCCTGTCGGCGAGCGCTCAGTGAGAGATCTTGCACTCGTGTCCTGCATGGTCTGTTGTGCGTTCCTACGTGCAGGTGGAGGCTGTGTAAACACAGGAAGTCCTCCGACGGCGTTTTGAAGAGAGACTGTCAAACGCGTCTACCAGCCCCCTGCAATACAGTGGGCACACATCTCTCTCTCTCTCTCTCTCTCTCCCCCCATCCCCCCCAATACATGTATGTCCTGCCCCCCTTCACAGGCTACCTTCAGTTACATCCCAAAAACAAGAGTTAACAGCACGCCATTCTTCCTTCCGATTTATTATTTTCTGTTTACTTCTGCTTTTATTTCATTTGCCTTTTTATTCAAAGGCTCCGTTTGCACAAAGCACAATCCGCCTATTTCTGCACACTGGATACTTACCAGTCACCGGGGAGTCTCGCCCACATCGCTGTTTCTTTTCTTCTTTTGAGCTATATGCTTTTCTGAGCTACCAGGAGAGTGGATGTAAACCCACTGGGGGAGGGGGGTATGGGGGGCTGACGCACTGCAGGGGTCTTACATTCAACCCAGGATGAATCCATTCCAGTGGGGAAGGCTGGCTCTCTGTGTGCAAGGTACGAGCCAGGCCTCTGGCCGTCCTGCGGTGTCCCGGGTGCCTCTGTCCGGATCAGAGGACGATTGCACTGACGTCACGTAGAAGATGCTGGTGTCCAGTTGTGACATTATGCTGGTGTTAAGGAGCTGTGTGTGTGTGTGTGTGTGAGAAAGAGAGAGAGAGAGAGAGAGAGAGAGAGAGAGACTCCCCGACCACTAGCTTACCCTGTGATTTGCCGACAGGAAGTTATCTGTTCCAGTCCTCTGTGATGAACGTTGGTGAGACTTTTCCCGCCAAATTAAGACACAGCATGCTCCATCTTCAGTAACGTTCTTGAAATGTCAAAAAAAAAAGAAGGAAATAAAAACCCACACATCCTGTGTTGTCCTGTAAGGGCGCTTTGCAATATTAATTTGCAATATTAATTTACGTCGACATTCTGTCGCATATATATATATCTCCCCGTCAACGTTTGTTGCATCTAATTTAGAATTCTTCAGGCCTCCTCCCCCCCGAAAAAAAAGCGGTTGGAGATGGCGGCGTACATGTCCTCCCCCCCGGCACGAGGATCAATACATTTTTACATATTAATTAAGTTCCTCTGTCATCTTCTCGCTGCCTTCTCCCAGGGACACACTCCATAATATAGGGCGCTTTCACCACTGGCTTGCTTGGAGCAGTTGGATGGGAACGTGGAGCGTTCCACCTCTCCGGTTCGTTTGGCCAATCGCTCTCTGTTTGGGAACAAATCCAGTGGGCCTGGTGAAGAGGCACCAACTGACGTGTGGAATTGTGTAAAAAAATAGTACTAAAACATTCTCGCGTGTGTTAAGTTCTGTCCCACTTTTAATGTTGCCATGTGAACATGACATGAACCCAGGGTCGTGCAGAAAGTTGATTTATAGATTGAGACCCTGATCCAGAACAACACAAAGGAAAGTGCCCGTAGATTAATTTATCAGCCAATCACAGAGCAGCATGGTCCTTCATACTGTGTTTTTCATAAGTGGTTCGTCATAAGTGTTACCTGGCATGAAACATGCACATACAGTACAGTGGAAGGTCTACAGTACATGTGTTCCCGTGCGTGTGTGTGTGTGTACCGCCTGGGTGTGATTGCACTGGGCTAGTGTGTGGATGGAGAGCGATCATTGTTTGTAATTTACAGGCATTGTCGTTCATTTATCCTTTTTTATTTGACATCTAGTGGCAGGTCATCACAGCTCTGTAAATGTGAATTAGAGCAAAACTTCTCTTCCTCGGCTACGAAGCAGCCGTGAAATGCGGTTTAATGGCTTCCCCCGGGTCTTTTAAAAAGATTAGATTCTATTAATGTGCGAATCATAAATAAGGGAGATTGAGAACATGGCAGATCTCAGTCGCTGGTGCGTCGGCATGGCCAACAACAAATGTTTATGATACACTTTCTAAAGTATGCTAAGGAGTCACCATTAATGGGGAAAGTTATCGGGCAGAGACGGTGATGGACCTTCTGCATCGAAACGCAATTAACGTTTTTTGGCGGCTAGAAGTGTTTATTTTTAATTTTTATGGGAGGCATCAGTGATCAGAATAGGACTTCACGGGCACTAGAGTACCCTCTCATACCTGACCTGCCAGGTGGTTTGTTACACACAACCATATTGGAAGCCATCCATTGGAACTGAAAAGGGCACTTAGACTAGAATAAGACCAGGTAGGTGACTGGATGAACTGCCACAGTGGGTAGAGCGGGGCGACAGGTGACTGAGAAGTCACAAGTTTGAAGCCCGCTAACTCCTCACCAAGTGTCGAGGTGTCCTTGAGCAAGACACCTAACCCTAACTGCCCCCTGGTGGTCAGGTGGCTCCTTGCATGGTTGACCTCACCATCGGTGTATGAATGTGTGTGTGAATGGGTGAATGTGGGGCAATGTAAAGTGCTTTGAATGGCCAGAAGGTTAGAAAAGCACTAGAACTGATGGTGATTTTCTGTTAATGTCACACCTAAACCCCGCCCGTGGCTGATTGGTCAGAGCCACTGCCAGTACGAAACTGATTGGTCAGAGCCACTGCCAGTACGACACTGATTGGTCAGAGCCGCTGCCAGTACGAAACTGATTGGTCAGAGCCACTGGTGGTTCAGACTCAAGAGCAAGAATTTGAAACGTGTCTAGGCTGACTGTTGCAAGATCAGGATGGTCTCAAGGGGGCCGCTCACACCCTGCCTGCAAGCCCAATCAATACCTTCTGCATTCTCAGCACATCTTCACACACAAGCCAGCACTGCAGGGTAGGATACACACAACCCCCCCCCCCCCCCCCCTTGTCCGCTCACATTCGGTGATTTTGCCCGAGGATAATTAAATTGCAAAAGTAAAAAGTTTGTACCCCGCGACAATAAACCGTTGTATAAATACAGCGTTCAGGCAGCCAATTAGGGCTCATTCTTGAAGCGGCGGTCTCGTGGCGCGTGTAATGAGGCTCGTAGCCGAGCTGTGATGTCCGTGGCGCGATGCGTGACGAAAAAAAAGATGTTTCTCGGTCACGCCCGAGCTTAATGAGCGATGGAGAAGCTATCGCTCGCCTCCAACAAATCAAATGATGGAAGGGAGCATAGATACACCATCGCTGTGAGTGATTTATACCCTCTTTTATAAGGGTGCTGACCTTCCATCCCCTCCCCCCACCCCTCCTCTCCTGCCAAGACAATTTATTAGAGTGCAGATAGTAATTATTTATGGGTGATCATTATGCTGTTATGGTGCATGTGCTCACGACCTCACGGTGGCCTAGTTCATGAGCACATGCGTCTGCCGGAACTTAGGAATGGTGGAGTGCAACATGGCGGTGGTCTCCTTTTCCCTTCTTTAATAATGACAAATAGAAAAAGACTTTAACACCAAAAAATCCTTTGACCCAGTTCCAGCATTCCGTTGCCACACAACAATCCAAATCCCCTTTCAGACACCTTCCATTTGATGAGCATTGAAATTCAAATATGGCCTGATTAGAATGTTTAACGTGCATGCCACCCTCAGCGATTTTAAATGCCATGTGATATAGGCTGAAAGGGGCTTCGCTCGCTTTCTCTTGCATTTTGTGCTCCAAGTGCCTAGTCTAGAAAAACACAAGGATTATGGTCCTGTATGTCTCTTTCATTGGCTTTAATATGCAAATAGAAGATTAGCTGTGGAAGGAAATGTTTGGCATAAGTTTTTCCTACTAGGAAGAGCTGCTCACCATTCACTTCTCTTCTTTGGCCTTTTCAAAATCACTTTTGAAACCTGCTTAACTGAGAAATGCACAAACTGCAACAAGAAGACAGTCTTAACTGAACAAAGCAGTGACTGTTCATGTAACGAAAAACAAAAACAGTTCAGTCTTTTTGATTGGCTGCCAGTCGCCTGACAGGAAGTGATTTACTCCCTACACCCACCTTAATCCTGACCAAAAATGCCTGTCAAGTATATAACGTGCATATTTTAGACCCTTTCACATCTTTAAAGAGCAGTGGGTGTATTCATAATTTATACTGCACTGCTCTGTAAAAATGTAAAATGGTCTTTTAATAAATATTTTCTAGAAGGCCATGTAGGTAACTAGCGTGCCTAGTTTGGCAAGTACAATACATTCCGGAAACAACTGTGCTGAATTTAACGTATCATTACGCGCTATTGTTCGTTAGAACCCTGGCCTCCTTTGAGCATTTCTGTCTGAGCCGCATGGTACATTTTTGAAACGATAACTCTCTGTGTGGTTCAGACACATCAAACGGCACGGGGACAACTCTTCCCGTCATAACGGAAGCCTAGTAAATGACATTGGTATTACTCTTGTCACAAAAGCCATTTGAAATGCGCCAAGGGGAAGCCATTCCAGCTTGATCTCCCAGTGCAGCAGGGGAGGGGGGGTGGATTACGACACGTTTTCACATCATGAAATGGTGATTCCAGCATTAGAGCTTACACAACGCCCTGGCAGTGTCAACAGCTATAATTTACTGATTTAAATGACCTCGTTTTTTTCTCTCTCGGCGGCGGCGGCGGAGTCATCCCTGCGGTGCCGGGATCGGGATGTGCGGGGAATTTCTGAGCCTCTGTAAACGCCCCCCCACCCCACCACAACCCCCCCCTTCCCTCCTCACCCCACCCCCAACCCCACCCCACTGCAGGATACGACAGAGGAGGAGCATGAGGGGTGATTGTGTAGCGTCCGTCAGTGCCTGATTGGACGACATTGTTGTGCACCTGTTTGGTGAACGAACCCTAGTCTCCGCCTCCGCTGTCCATCAGCACTAGGTCAAGTCAAGTGCCCATACACACTTGACAGCACTTGGCTGATGTGGTCCTGTCGATGTTCATTGGCTGTTAGCATTGTCACTCTTAAGTCTGCATCCCGTAATTCCGGTTGCAAACAGCCAGACTCATGTCGTTAAGTTTCCCATCGAATTCCTCAGTGATACATTAACGCCCGACTCATTGAGTCATCGAGTTATGTAGTTGGTTGTCGCACATGTCAATCTAAATACCTCTCCTGTCAGACAGGTGGGCCTTGATGCGGTTAACCAGCGCTGAGCCAGCCTTTACACCAGTAAAGGCTGGCTCAGCGAGACTAAATGACCCCTAACGCTGTTTAAACAAAACAGGAACTCTCCATATAGTGTCCCGACATGCAAACACACACACACACATTCAGTCACACCATCAGATGCAAACAAACAAACAAACAAATGCAAATGCACTCGGGCAAAACAAACATACAGACATTGTGAGAAAGCACATCCAATCAAAACCCTGAGGTCTTCCATACACATCTGGGATTGGAAATCCGGCTCAATACACACAGTTAAGCATACAGTATACTCAATTCACACAAGTGCGCGCACACACTCACACACACATGCACACACACACATGCACACACACACACACACAGGCACACACACACACATACACACACACACACACACACACACACGCATATCTCCGCCTGACCATGTTAAGACAATATGGGCCAAAGCTAGTTATACCACTAGGCGCCATGCTGTATAATTGTTCCACCGGTCTGACACCCTACAGGCATTCTTTCCTCCTCTACCACACATTAAATTAGGAGGAAGGAAATCTGGGAAAGAGTTGCCAATTAATTGGCTTAAGCGGGAAGCATTTTTATTACAAGGACAACATACACGGGGATACAGCTAAATCCCTAAATTTAATCACTGCAGGGCTAGTTGGTTCGATTTTAGATTGTACATTTATGCAGGATTAGTACTTGTTCAGGCAGTGACCTTCCGAGCTAATATTTATTAGGAATCTATAATTACTATTGCAATTTGGTCATTTAGCAGACTGTTAATTAAATGTTTTTTGGCATTTAAAACAATTCCTTGTGCTCTTCACAAACATTTGTTGGAACAGGTTGTTTTCTGTGACTTCACACTTACGGACCACTGCTCTGATTGGTCTACTGTATGAGTGTTGGGTGGATATCAAGGATAGTGGGAGGAGTTATTGAACATCTTGGCGGGGCACATGCCAATGACACCCTGAGTGATTGACGAATGACAAGCAAAACATTGCTTTTTGAATAGGGGAATAGATTTTTTTAGATTAGTTTTCTTGTTTTACACACTAAAAGTGTTTCAATGTGGAAGGCCAAAGACGTCTTATCGAAATGCAGGCAGTCTTACAGTAGGCTGCAATGACAGTGGGCATACTATACTCAATTTTTACATCCATACAACGTCAGAAATTCTTGTTTCCAGCTAATTCTTTTGTGGTCACTTTTTTTCTCCTCTCGTATCTCTCCAAGTTTGTATCTGAACTTCATCACTCTGTAGCTGGCAAGGGTCCCCGCACAGCAGAAAATGGCCAGACTCTCCTGTTCCTTGACCTCTTTCTGGGCCACAGAATGCGTGGTGTGCTTGATGCCGCTCCCTAATTGGGTTGACACTGTATCGTCTACCCTCTTCACACACACACACACACACGACATCCAGCTCCTTTTGACAGACTGCAACGCTTCTGCAGTTCTCTGGCTGTTTGGCAGAAACCGCACTGCGCTTCAATCGGCGTGTTTAAACAGTGTTGACTAGGGGAGGAGGAAAAAGGTTTCTTGTGTGATTGCTTTTCCCCGAGCCTGTGTTTGATATGAACACAGGTAAATCAATTAAGCATTTGAATGCTGGTGTGCACAAACCGTTGCACTGAAAGCCCTGTGTCGGGGCGATGTTGATACTTTAAACAGCGCTGAGCAGGTGGGACTCAAATGGAATTATGAAGAGGGGCGTTCCCAATGCACAACACCAGGTAGTCTCAGCCTCTTCCCTCTATCAGCACTACATCACCTAGGAGACCATCTCTAGTCTCAGCCTCTTCCCTCCATCAGCACTACATCACCTAGGAGACTGTCTCTAGTCTCAGCCTCTTCCCTCC
>JAODUG010035383.1:0-18099 GCA_027564795.1 Aphredoderus sayanus
GGCAGAGAGAAAAATTTTTTTTTTTGGAGGGGTGGGGGGTGGGGGTGACATTTGACACATTACTACATTAGCGTTTTAATCATTGGCTTTTCCTGCAGATATTTTATTTGCTCTGTAACAACAGTGCATGTGTTTTTTTTATTTATTCATGAAAATATAAAATGGGATTTAGAGTCCTTGCGATAATACATGTACAAACCACACAAGGATGCTACAATTTGTGAGTTAATACTGTGGGCCTGCTAATAGATCAAATGGCAGATTACAAGATACCATACCATACATACCATAGATACCATAATGAAGTATTGGTGTTTGAATGAAATCATACTGTACAGGCTATAGGTTATGTACAAGTTTGCACATTTTCACCAGCAGTGTAGTCTGTCCCCTAAAGAGAGCTCTATGTTTTTAATCAAACCTTTTAACCAACGTGGAGCCTTTTACTGTCACACTCGGGATCCATTTCATATTAGACATGACTTCACACGGAAATAAGGAACACTGTAAACCAGGATGAAGTAAAAGGATTTTGGTTTGACTAAGAGCTTTCGTGTACACAATGTAGGAGTGTATTGTTGGAGACCGAGCCGTAGCGCGGCGCAGAGACCAGAGGAATCTGACACACACTCAAAGCGCAGGAGGCTCTCAGCTCATGAGTGACAGGTCGCGCGTTCAAAAGGGCGGAGTGATACGTAATGCTAAATGAGCCAGATAAACAAGTCTTTAAATGAGTGAACGACCCCCTTTCATAAACCCGGGGGTTAACCCCCAACTCCCCCCTATCCCCAGCACCCCCGTACACACATGCCCAGTGGACACACGCTGTTCGGGGCCCTTGGTCCTCCGTAGAGCAGCGGGGCTAATGGAAAGCTTTCAGCAGCTACCGGAGGAAGATGTCGGCTCTCATCTGGCCTCTGCCATTCTCTCATGTCACTGGTGTGTGTGGTCAACGCACACGGGCCCAGCGCTCTCGCTCTAAATAAATAAATAAAACTGCTCAGAGATGTACATGCATAGGCTACACGAACGCGCAAACACACACACACACACACACACACACACACACACACACACACACACACACACACACACACTGGTCTCCGCATCCTCGCCGGAGCTGAGGATCGGTCTGCTGGTGGCCATGATGAGACATGCCATCATTATCAGTCCACATCGTCCATCTTCGCCGTGAAATTATACATTTAATTTAGTCATAGTTAAGTTTATTTATATAGCCCTTAATCACATTATGGGCTGCACAGGTCCAACGTTTATTTTGACAATTTGCTGGTAGGCCTACAACTTTCAACGCTGAATTCAAATGTTTATTATATGATGGAGACATATTAAGCCTACGTAAAATGTCTCGAACGCCATCATAGATTTACCACCGTCATGGTTGTCATTTCAATTTAGGCTACTGTATATGTCAGTGGAACAAGCAGGGTTGTTGCTTCCAGTTGTTATATGTGCATTGAACAGGACCCCACACAGCCGGACTGCAGCTGCACCGATATTATTATTTTAAAAAACTCTCTCATTCTTCCTTTTCTTTCCAGAGTCATGAATAATTTGTGTCTACGCCTTGCTGCTTGATGACAGCTGTACAGTTGGCTTGCAGGCTATTTTTCAGATCAGGTGAATAATGAATAAGGTCTGGCAACAAAAGAGCTGTGTTCTCCATGAAGACGATGGGACAGGTGTGAGGGCAACGTTTCCCTCACTTTTTGTTTTATTTTGCTTTCCCATCCTCTTGTCCAACTTTTAGATAATTGAAATGTGTAAAATCGTAATAGAAGCTATTTTACATTTAACATTGCATTTAGCAGACCCTTTGATCCAACCCCACTCACAATCGCTCACAACTCACAATTCACAACTAACTCATTTTCAACGAATATTAACAAAACATATAATTTTTAATATTTTATTATATGTGTTATTAAGGTTAGTCGATAAGAGAGAGAGAGAGTGAGTTTCAGTTAAAGTGATAAGGTATAGGGAAGTATCTGCGACCAAGGTGTAGGTTTTAAGTCTTGAGGAAGATGGGTAATGGTGTCCTGACTGCTGCAGGAAGCTACATAGAATACATTTTATTTGTATGTGCTTTTAGTATTGGTTTTATGTGCTGGCACACAGGAAGTGTTGCGGTTTATGTAGGCTACAGGAAGGGGAAAGTTACTATGGTAACACATTGCTTTCTGCCATGCCAACATTGGCAAAATGCCACTTTAAAGGCGAGTCAGGGATTCTGGAGAATTACTGTTTATGTTGAACTGAAAATAAAAACACCTCTCCCTTCAATACCATAGGTTCTCTCAGAAGGAGCCCTCTACCCCGCCCTCCACCCAACCCCACATTGGACACGCATTGCCAAGGCTGTGATGTTGTTTGTGTTTCTATTTACAGAGCCTGGGCTGTGTAGAAACACAAAAAATAAAATTCAGCGCACACAAAATTGAGAGCTAGTGGAACGTGAGGATATTGTCGCAGAATTTAACAAAAAGCTTTGCCAGTGTGAAATCTTAATTCACACAGTTTAAACAGTCTTATAATAATACCAATGCCATGCTTATCGTTATTTGTGGAAATTTTATTTATGTTGCTTGTTGCACCAATCAATGCAGATTCGTATCTCCTTTCCAGTGCAAACCCTCTTGCTCTAGCACTTCTAGCTCGTCAAACTTGTACAGAATCTGCTGAGCAGTGCATGGGAGCGAGAACCTTGTTATTATTACATTATACACAGCGACATTAGTTCGGCCTGAGGAGGTAATCACAATTGTTCTCTCCAGGTGATATCTAACTGTTTTTCCCTCACGATGTTTATGCTGATAATAACACCGTGCTTTTCATTTACCAGATGTTGCTGATTATGGTTACCATAATCAAGCCAGAGGCTATAATGGATTCTTCATTGTTAGTGATAGACACTGCAATTGTGTTCATTTGTATGGTTAGTTGGGTCACTGTTGGAAAAAAACTGAGAAAACAAGTAGGCTGTCTTTGCTTTACCTTTATTTGTTATGGTTATGTCCAAGTTCACACATTCAGGTGAACACAACATATTTGGTTGCTATCCTGTAAGTAACTTTATTTTAAATAAAATTCTCGTTGACATTTTAGTTTTCTTTGTTTTGCAGTTTGGTTTGGTAATCATTTTCTAATATGACTTATATTTTTTATATTTAAGAGTTTACTTGCTAATCAAACAATACTATATACTATACCAAATATACTATAACAACAAGTATATTTTCATTTATGATTTCCTATATTCTAAAATGTATTTACAATTATTTCAGTGTCTAATTATTCATTTAGTCGATAAATAATAATTACTGCTCTTGGGCTCAAACAGGCTTTGTTCAAGTTGCTGGAAAATCTTAGCAGAAACCAAAACATAGCTCTAAAATCTCTTATATAATTAATGTGTGACTAAACACAGAACACCAAACTTTATAATTGCATTAAATGTATCTGACATGCCCAAAAAAATATATATTTAAATAACCTCTCCCGTGTGTGAGCATGCATGTGCAGGTCCAAGGCCTAAAGTTGAACCTATGACTGCAAAGCTCTGATTACTCACCCACTCAAATCGATTGAGCCGTTTTCTATTCATATTTGATATGCCTTGAGGCAATGGGGTAATGCTTTAAAATGTCAGCCTATGTCTTGACGAAAATCTGGTCTGGTTTAATGACACATTTCAAGAATAAATCTTACTTACATTGTTTTTATCTGGAGGGAAACAAGCAACAACCAGCATTGAACAGTTAAACTAAACTGCAGAATGAAATGTGTTATTGTAAAACAGATTGTAAAAATGAAAATGTTAAGTTAATATCATTCCACCTTAATGTATTCTTAATTATCCATACATGTATAGACTACTTATGGCTGTAGGAAGATCATTTCCATTTAAGGAATCCAGTAGACATTTAGTGACACATGATAATGTAATTTATTTTATGTTTCACTGTAATACATAAAGGATTGTGGACAAAAGTCCTTAATTTATCCCTATTGATATCAAAATGTGAACAATGAACAAGTTGTTTTCCTAAAGAAAATTAGGTTTTGTGGAGCTTGTGATATTACTTTATTAACCTTCCTGTTGTCCTTCGTATATTTTATTGTGCCACCAGACAGCGCCACCCGATGTCTGATTGTGCAGTTCTTTATTGTCATTGATGTATGTATTTATTTCTTTATCAATTATTTCTTTATGTATTTTTGTTTGTGTGTGCCTTTTAACCTAATTACCCTCGGGATTCAAACGCACATCTTTTTGTGCCAGCAGTGCACATCATCTGTATAAACTGTAGAATTAGCGCCCTCTATCTGCCACAAAGAGTTAGTGGGTCAGTTTGACCCGCATACAACAGGAGGCCGGCTGAAGAGCTTTGTACTTGTTTTTCTAATACAAATGTGTAATAAATGCTGTAATGTATAGAAATATACCTATGATTTATTTAACCCTCGTAATGTACTCAAAAATCTCATATTTGGCCACATGGCGGCGCCATCTGATTGTGTGTGTTTTTCAATTGTCATTGCTGAGTGTATTTATTTCTCTATGAATTATTTCTTTATATATTTGTGTTTTTTTGTGTGCCTTTTAACCCTCCTGATGTCCTCGGGTTTCAAACACACACCTTGTTGTGCCAGCAGTGCACATCATATGTCTGTGTAAGAAGTAGAATTAGGTTTAGCACCTTCTATCTGCCACAAAGAGCTAGTGATATGGGTCATTCTGACCCAGAGGACATCACGAGGGTTAACGTATATATGCCAATACTATAAGACTTGTAATTCGACGGCCCTTGAATTGCTTCCCTTTAAATGTAATTGTTCCGTCTTCTTTAGTCTGTTCATCTAGGGGTTTAAAATATTAATTCCAGCAGGCCTAGATGATGTACTGTTTTAGCGGAACTGAAGCATATAACAATGCCTTGTGAGTCAGTGATTTCAATCAATGTTAAGCAAGTAGGTCTGATTGTTCCTCTATTGCTTGAATTCCAGTCTGCTTCAAGATTTGAAAAAAGAATGGAAAACAAATTCGTGGAATAGTGAATAATGTCTCAAAATCCACGAATTCAACAATCGACCACATCGCCTATTTGCATGCATGTTATGGCTAATAATTGCCTAATGGTCCAAGTGTTCTGGAGCCACTTTGATTCTACCAGCGCGATATCAATGAAATAATTGAAAATCTGTGAAGCCAAATCCCTACCCTTACTGGCCTATTACGTCCATAGGTAGATATCCAAATTCATGCAAATCACCTGCTGAAAAACAAAAAGAGGGTGTGTAAGGATTTGGTTAACGCCGTTAAATCTACTGAGGCATTGTTTGAGGTTCAAACAAGGGACTACCTGGTCAAAACAAACAAGAGACCCTTTAGCTACTCTTAAGGCAATATAACGACAGCAGCCAAAAATAATAATAAAAAATACGGTTGATCAGGTATGACTTTTCCTATATATTATATGATACTATATGCCATAGACTGTTTTGTTGTAAAATTAAAATAAAATGAGAAATTAATTGAAAAAGTTATCACAAATCTTGGCTGAGAAAATGGGCATGTATGTGTGATTAATAATAAAGTGGGAAACATGGTCGAATTGCTTTTTGTCTGGAGGCACTTTGGACACTCAGTGAATTGACTTATTCTGTGGTCTGCTCACTGATTTTCAGGCAAATAGCCAAAGGCAAAGCAGGCTTTTACCTTGAGCCAGTCAATGCAAAACGGTCATTACAAGATATTCAGTCTATCGTGGAAAACTGTTTTCCAACAATGCATGCATAACTGATTTTTAAATTTGACCGTATTTTGATAGAGACATATATATATATATATATATATATATAAATATATAAATATTATATTCATAAGCGTAATTGTTCATGGCTGTTTTATAGGCTAAAAATCTTTTAACATTTAGCAAATGTTGCTAAGGCGCTATATAGCATATATATAGCGAAATAACGCAAGAGTTAAATATTTCAGAATAGTCCCAACTCATTTAGGTTATGTTAAGATTTTATTGCAGTCTCGTTTTAAGCAAACAACGACGTGGCTGCATGACGTCAACGGTAAACAGCACAATGTTTATATTGACATGGAAATGTGCAAAATGGAAAATAACATCTTAGAAAATAAATATCCCGGGCTAGGGGCCACCCTTATGTTTATTAAATCACACAGCGTTGTGGGGTTTGTTTTGCCAGCATTCTTCTAAACTGACAACAAATGACATTGGAACGGCGCAGATTTTCATTGCAGTTCTTTGTGTCAGTATTTTAGTTGTATACGTGTTCAGATATTGTGGGTGGGGTGCCTGAAAATCCAGGCATTGAACATGCATTATCCCAATATAGTATTAATTCCATAAACCCAATAGAGGCAAGCTTATCTCTGGCGTTCATAGTGTTGTAGCAGACTGTCAGATCTTGATAAGGTGATTGCATTTTAGGAGGTTTGGGGGCCGTTCATTTCAGTCCATGTTGCGTTTCTTTGTGTCTTCTCAAGTCCACTTTTCTTTGGAAACCCTTCCCGCAGAGGTCACAGCCAAACGGCTTGAAGCCCGTATGTTTCCGACTGTGCGTGATCAGATTGGAGCTCTGACTGAACGCTTTTCCACACACCTGGCATTTGTGCGGCTTTTCACCTGGAGAATGGAAAGAAAGTGGAAAATAGAAACATTACTCACAGCGTCCGTTTTAAATTGGAACGAAGGTCAGGTCGCCAATATTGCACACACTGCAATATTGCCATATAGGCTATATTGCCATGCAGGCATTACAACGCACGGCGTTATTATTATTATTATTTATACATGCCTGTGTGGATGAAAGTGTGCTTTTTCATGTCTGATTTCTGGTGAAATCTCTTCCCACAATACTGGCAAGGGTAAGGTCTTGTGTCGGAGTGAATGAGGAGATGCGTTGACAGAGTAGACGACCGCTTAAAGCTTTTACCGCATATTTTACAGTCAAAACTTCTCTCCTGAAATGAAAGAAAATATTATTTATATTATTATATTAATTATCACCATTGTAGGCTATATAGGCCATATGGCCTACATATTTAATGTAGTATGTCGTTATATTGTGGTCTTACCTGGGAGTGAACCGCTTTGTGTTGCTCCAGACTCACTGCGTGACCAAACGTTTTCCCGCACATTTCACACGCAAAGGGCCTCGTCCCGCTGTGCGATCTGCGGACGTGAACCTCCAAACCGTGCGGGGTGGAAAATACCTGTCGAGAGGAACGAGGAAGAGGAACTTACGCGTTTTGTGGAAACCAGATATGAAATAGCAAATTTGTAGAAAAAAGGTTTAAAGTTAGACATCTCAGCATCCGTTGTAAATTAGTTATTTGTTCAACCAACCTTGCTGCATTTGACGCATTTATACGCCCCATTGAGGACAAGCCGCGGGCAGAGCAGGTCAGTTTGCTCCTTGATGTCGTCCGCTTTCCCCTGTAGACCCTCTGGAAACAAAGGGTCTACAAGGGTCTGTCTGTGCCTGTCGAACAATGCGACAGCGTGCATGTATTCCCCGTATGCCTCCTCCGGAAGGCTCCTCTCCGGCAGCAGCGGGTGCTCGCTGGCCCGCTCCCCGTACAAAGCCAGCGACACGCTCCGGTCCAGATCAGTGTTACGGTGGAAGTGACCCATCTCAGACCCGGAGTAGTTCGTCCAGGCGTAGGGCCTGAACGGGACCGTGAACGTCTGAGTCTCGTCCGATAAAGGCGACAACGATTTCTCAGAATCAACTGTGGTGTTGTGGGGAAATACAAAACATAAAACATAGGCCTATTAAACAACGGGTTTCGCTTATAGCCATACACACCCACATGTTTCACGGCACATCATCTTCATATTACCAATATTCGAGAGTGTGCACACTCACATTCTATTGTTTTGTGGATGTGCAACCTATAGGACTTTGGCCTAAAGGTGTCACCCATATTCCACATAGCCTATACGATATGGGCCTTATTCCGACATTTAGTCCTATTATTATTATATATATATTTTAATAAGATGTTGAGATGTTGCGAAAAATAGTGGCATACGAGAAAGCATTTATAATTTCAGGTAGGCATACACAACTTCAAATAGATTGTTTATTTTGTCCTTGTAATACATAATTTGTCCAAAACGCAGTCAGTTTATCACTTACACTTGCATACAACCTATAATGTGGGCCAATTCTAGATCGCCAGTTCTAAACTGCGAAGCCAATAAATAATTTGTTCTTATTGTTTTTAACTTCAATGGCAAGGCCGATAGACTACGTTTTCAAACTAATTGTATTTTTGTTAATATAGGCCTCGCGGCTACAGGCATAGTCTATTTTGTTTCCTGAGCTTGCAGTTAATACCCGAGTCATAATTCATGAACCAGTTGAGCTACTTTGACTCGCAGATTAGCACATACATTTTTATTTATTTTTTATGATATGACTATATTACAATGTGTGACTTAAAGCGCGTAATATAGCCGTCGTTCTACCCGGGGATGCAGAGGGTGACGGAGGCCGCCAATAGTCTTCATATTCCGGGGAGAGTCCACACACACTGTCGCCGCAGCTCAGCGGAGACTTGGAGGAAAGGTGTCTATCGACCAGGTGGCAGTCCGGAGAGGGTCTGTATCCATCTATAATTAACGTGTTATCTTCCGGAATTTTATCTGCGTCTAAATAAAACACGAAAATACATAGTAAATTAAGATGCTGCAGAGAAAATGAAAACATTTATATTTGAGAAACAATATTGGCCGCCTCCGATATAGAGATATAGGCAGTGTATGAAAAATCTACGGCCTATTTCAAAAATAAAATGTCTTGATGTGACCTACAGTTAGACTGGACATGTTTTATGAGACATAACGTTACAAATCTGGGGGAGAACATACGTGCTTGCAGGTTCGCACGCGATATAGTTTTATTCCGGATTTAATTCATCATATAATAGGCTATTTAGTAGACCCATGGTCTTACAACCTAGCCTATAGGCAGCAGACAAATTAATCACACTGAATTCACACAGAACTCGCACCATCATACCTGAACAGATATCCGCTAATATTGTCTCCAGTTTGTTGTAGTCATCTTCTAATGTCCGTGGCTGGTGGTAACTGTGGGCTTTCTTGCTTTTCACCAAAAACGATCGCGGCATTTTCAGACGCTCAGCGCGCGTTTAACAGTGGTTTTATTTTAATTACATACAATAAACAAGTAATAATCCAGAAATTGGAGCGTTCTTCGTAGTCGTATACAGCGATAGCCTATAGCTGTGCCACAAGTTAACTACTCCCCTTGAAAAGATTTCGGCTCCACTATTTGGGAGCGCGTTGGTCCAATGCCTTCATTTAAAGGGGCCCCCTAGATCATGCGCAGACGGACCCTGTCGCTTGCCAGGTGTTGAGGTGCAGACAGGTGCCGATGGTGTTGCTTTTCAGTTAACCCGGCGACTATAGTCCCCTCCCCCTCCAGCCTCAAACATACGCCTGCCACCAAGCCTGTAATTGGCTCTGGGAGGACAATTACTCTATTTTGGATAAGACGAGAGACTATAGTATCTCCAGGGTGACCGAGGCTCATGGCGGGTATGATAAAGTGACTGCCCTGTTTTATCAGCGCGTAGGCCTACGCTATCCAATATTGAGGTGCAATGGGGTGGGTGACAGCAAACACGAGCGCCTACAGCGTGTCAGCACACGTGGGCCAGTGTTCCACAGTGTCAGTCAGTCAGTTAGCCATGCAGCCAGCCAGCCAGCATAGACTGGGTATATAACCTATATGTTGTCACCCACTGCTTGTGGTGAGCCGGTGATAGACGTGCTTGAGTGAAGCACCATTTCCCATTAGTCTCGGTACAAACAGGAGTCGCATTGTTTTTTAACAGAGGTCGCTCAAGTGCTCAGTTCTTCCCGGGTGCCGATTTCGTTTTGGTCCATCACGCAGGTAAACAATTGGAGCGCATGCACGGCCCTAGCCCTCAGTCACCGCCTATATTAATTATGCAAATATAGCCTATGCGTAAATAGATAACAGCGTGGAGTTAAACAGGATTATGACCTACCTACCATGATATTTCAACGTGGCCAATTCAATCGAACTGACTCGTTCAGAGAATAGGCCCTATAGACGGTTACGAATACGAACTAAGCCTATCTAAATGGGCGACAGGAAATCAAAACTCCATGTGCCCTGGGCGATTAGACCCAGACTGTCATAGTATCCGGGCACCGGGATGGTCACGATATAAGGATATGAATGATAAAACGAAAGATTGGCATCGACTGCCCTGTAATGGTGAGTTTTGTTGACAATATCTTGTTGCTCGTCTTTAGATTGGTCGGCTTGGTAAAACTGGCGAATGGCGTCTATCATCTTGTGTAGGCCCATATGGCGCTGCGCATACGTCCCTGTCAGCGAAACGGCTTTAACTTTATGCTAAACGAATAAAACCGCTTCTATTAATTCAAACCGGTTTTAACTATGTGGTTTTGTTTATTTTAGTGTAAGGCTGGGCTATACTTGGACTAGCCTACATTGTTCAATAAGAGTATTTATTAAATCAATTTAACTTTGTGCCATTTGGATAGAAGCCATTAAGGTGCGGGATTGGCATGCACATCAGCTGTTACTGTATTAAATTGGTATTTTGACTTAGATTAATTATGCGCCGGCAGGGGCGCAAAATAGATACAATTACAGAAAATGTTACCAAGGCGTCGGGTCAGTTATATATATAAACAAACTATTCTACAATACCGAATGCAGGGGCTGGCAACTTGAATTGAACAATGCCTAGGCCCAATATGATTAGCAGATGCAATTAAACCTTTTTGTTCTCCAATAAATGGGCAGATGATTTCCCAGCTCACCTGTGGACACGCCCCCTTAAATTATACCAGCACAGTACACACACTCTGCTTCACTGCCCCCCCACCAACCAAAAAACAAAAACAAACTCAAATTCAAATGGTTTATCAAATATTTTATTATGAATTAATCACGCGCACGTGCAGACGCGCGCGCGCACACACACACACACACACACACACAAACAATCTGCTTTTCCTTGTGCTCCCTGCTCTAGTGTTAACGGTGTCCACGTTGGACTCCAAAGTGCCTAAGGTGTTTCTCTCCCAAAGAATAAATGTATTGCTTGTTACATCACCATTGTCCAATCATATCATTCCCCCCACTGCCAAGTCTAATCTAACACCTCTAAAGTCTTCACTGAAAACAAGGTGGTGAACACACTACAACCCAGAAAGTCAAAAAGAAAACAAACAAAAAAAACACACCACCTAACCATTTGGTGCAGCCATGCAATGTGTCTCCAGTAGGGGAAGATACATCATTATGGAAATAAGACTGTTTGGTGCACAGGACAGGTACAGAAAAAACCTGATTAGGACGTTTATGATTAATGATCAGGCCCCTGTGATTTAGACATTCAGAAGCGTGTGTGTGTGTGTGTGTGTGTGTGTGTAGCGTATATTTCCGCATATGAAATGAGTGGAGCTAGTTAGTTTCTGCACAACACAACTGACCACTCTGGTTGTGCTTAAATGCCCATAGACTCACATTCAGTAACACACATTCCAACCAGTGTCTTATTGTATGACCATAAGCTGGAGGGTGGTATGACCGAGGAACACCACAGGCTTTTCCTACATCTCTATGCAACGGAGATTTCTGCCATTCAAACAGCAGCAAACAACTCTGTGCTTAGCAGCCCTGCAAGAAGTTAGTTATAATGTAAAAAAAAAAAACAATACTTAGGATTCAGTCCCCATGCTCTGCATTGATGTTCATTACAACTATAGTAAAATGCTCAGAAAATTGAAAGTGGTGATATCAAGGTCAAAAGCAGATAACATTTTTCCTTTTAAATCAAATTAAAACCTCGATCTGGAAAAGGCAGAGAGTTTGCGGAGATGCTATTCGCAAAGTAAACAAAACATTTAGGGCGTGACGCAATATACGCAATATTAATGTAGTAACGAGTAATGTCCCTTTTCATTCAGAGAATTGTCCAATACATTCTAGATATTAAATATGCAATAACTCAATAGATACATATTTTCAAGTTCAAATAAAGTTTGGGGGAAAAAAAAGAAAAAAAAAAGAAAAAAAAAGAAAAATAAAATAGACACATTTACATATGTACAAAGACGCACAATTCACTCCAACCTTGTGGTGAAGTCCGTGAGGCGTGAGTTAAGGCCAAAGGTTTCCCCGTCGGCGTGGCCCGACAAGTTCTATGTTTGACACTGGGCGGCTCTTCGAGGCTCAGTGGAATATAACTCGGGTAACTGCCTCTTTGTGGACACCTACTTAGTGGTACACGGAGTCACGCGTTTGCATTTGTGTGTTTTGTGTTCTTTCTAAAAGCACTTAAAAATGAGTTAAAAAAAAAACAACAACAACAACAACAACAAAAAAAGAAAAAGAAAAGGAGGGATTTATTGAGGTGTGTCATGTCATCATGATGCAGAAACGTAATTGCACAGTCTGTTGTACCGAGCTGAAAAGTGTTTGGGTGGAGGGCGTGGCTTAGCAACTCCCCACCGTCCAATCAGTGTTCTAGAAGTATATCGGGGGAGGGGGTGTCCATGATGAAACGCTGTCCTGGCAAGCCTGCCTGCACCCCGACTTTGCAGCTTCCAAGTCGTCATGACAACGTGGCATGTCTACCGAGGGGAGCTCATTAGCATTTTGCAGTCAATTGAATCATCCGTCAACCGTCTCCTCCTTTCCGTCAGCCAAAAGAGGAGACGGACATTTTAAAGATGTCTCCCTCTCTCCGTGTCTTACAGCCTCAGGTCATGTTGTAGTAATGTAGCGTCAGCCAATCCGCACGCAGGGTGACGACGTGGAGACGCGTGTAACCCCGGGAGACAACGCCTTGCTCCGACGCTGGTCACACCGTGGTGGACTTGTGGCTGCCAGTGGTGGGCATCGAGAGACGCAAAGCCTCCCCGTCCTCATCATCATCATCCTCGTCCTCCTCGTCCTCCTCCACCCCGTCGCTGTCGGTTATGACCAGGTTGGGCCGCCGCAGTCTGACCCGGCCGCCGCCCCGCGACTGTGGGCCCGCCGTGCCGGCCGCCATCTTGAACCCGTCTTCGTCCGAAGATGGGGACGACTCACCGCCGCCGTAGTGGTTGATGATGTGGACGCCATCAAAGGTGGGCTGCTTGGGCGTGGCCCCCTGGCCTCTCAAACAGAGCACCTGCGGCAGGACGCAAACAAACAACAGTGCTTTCATAGCGCCCGGCTCGGCTTGCTGTTTTGTTACCTTGGTCACAACTGGGAGGGGCTACATGCAATGACAAGACACGGTAATAATGGGTCTGGGGGGGTTTAGGGGAAGGGGGAGGGGATTGGGGGGGGGGGCGGAGCTTATGTAGACGCATGCATGCGACGTGTTGAAGTCCTGAAGGGAGCGGAGTCACAATGAGTCACAACTACGCCACCGCCGCGCGGGGTCAGAGGTCACCGCCGGGGTGCGGCGTGAGCCCCCGGTGCCAGCCAGAGCGTGACTTACCAGAAGCCGTCTGCCGTGCAAGAGGACAGACATGTAGGAAGAGAGAGGCATTCAGAGGGCCCGTTTAGGGAGAAATCACACACACACACACAACAGCAATGTTGACTACACCTGTCTAAAATTAACTTCTCTTTCTTTTCTCTAAACACCAACTTCAAAGGAAAATGTGAAGAATGCACACCTGAGTGACAGTCAACGTTTCCACATGACAGTCAAAAGGAGATAGCCTAGTCTTTTTCCACACCTCTCACACACACACACACACACACACACACTTGCAGCCGTATGATTAACAGTGGTTGTTCACACAGGCTGACCGCCAAGCCTAAAACAGTCAGCGGGAGGAGGAGGGTATTGGGGGGCGGGGATGCATGAGGCTGCTGTGCTTCCTCGACACAAGGTCCGGAAAGGCGCCGCGATGATTGATTTAGCGCTTTAGCGCTTTAACCACAAGCCACCAAGGCTTTGGTTCTCAAGGTTAGCCGTATTCATTTATTTATCTATCTATATTTTTTGATCTGATGCTTCCCTGCTGCACACAAGTTCCAGCACAACCCTATTTAAACCGTGTTCAAAAGATTAGCTGTCAGCCAAACCCCAAACAAATGTGTAAACTTCACTGAAATCATTGAGTCGCAAACAGCCTCTCTAGGTAAGAAATGTTGTGCCGTGTGTCGTTTCAAGGCCAAACAGTGGTGTGCAATAATGCGTAACTTTAGCCAATCTCTGTCAACCTACAGTAGGGACTTGGAGGCAAAACGCAAATTGTGCTCCGGTATCGCACGTGTTAACTGAGGTGGACTGGCCCAAACGTCAGCTTTGAATAAACACCTTGCGTGAAGTCACGAGTCTTCAATGTAAATGGTACAACTCTATTAACGCGCGTAGTTAATATTAACTATTACGCGCTTCAAGTAACTTAAATTAGCTTAGCTATTGATTCCAGGGCTTAGTTTTGCAGAGCGCTATTGATTCTTTCTGTATAGAGTAGTGGGCCTTGCTTGTGCAAGAACATGAGCGGGTGTTCACTCGCAAAAGTGCACAGGAAACTCAAGGGTGTAGTTGACACTTCACCTAGCTGAGCTGCAAAGAGACATCCTCGGCATACACAACACCAAGTGTTTTGATCATTCATCAATTGCTCTTAAGACACCTCTTCAACACTTTCCAAGCCAAAAAAATTCTCGCGAACTGTCCGGGGGTGGGGAGCAGACCCTCACCTCATGTTTTAGTTCAGATATCTGGTCCTTCAGGTCACGGATGTACTGGCTCGAGTCTGTGTGATTGAGCTGCCCCTGCACCTTCCCTTCTTCCTTCTGTTAAAAAGGAAACAAAACCAAAAATAGATTTTTATTTACGACAAGCCATTCATCGATGGAAGGCAATTTCACACCATACAGTATATAGTACACATAGACACACACAGTGAGAGCCATATCAAACTACTTCCATACAGTTTGGGGATACCCTAGCAAAATATTTCACCTCGGCTTCCTCTTCAGACCCTGGGGATGAGGCTGGCAACAGTAAAAACTGGTGTTTACATAATTGCCCACCAATGAAAGACATCTGCCAGCGCTGGAGACAAATACATACCATCTAAAATGTAAACCGACCCCCTAACCGCCATTTACTCCCCTTCTCCTTGATTCTTACGCAACAAAACAGGCAACTGAATATGCATATAGAGGGCCTTATTGCCAACACCCAAAAATAAATGGTTATACTTCCTGTGGTAAGGCGAGGTTGAATGTGCCAGGGCTTGATTTTGTGTTTGGGCCCAACTAATAAGCCATAACATGTATTATATTACAAGGGTCTGTGTTTTTGAGGTTGCTCGCTCCCCCTTCTACGAGACGGGGCAGGCAGTTACTGACACTTCCTGATGCTCAGCTGCATGAATCGCCAGCTGTCAGCTTGTGGGCAGGGACTGTCAAACGACAGTAAGTAATGGCTTCCTTGCCCGCGTTGTCCCCGGAGACTGCAGTCAAGGCAACGGTATTTGTGTTTTGTGGGAAGCAGGCCAATGGCGATTCCGTTATCACTTAAAAAGTGTTATAAGCGATTCTAGTTCAATACCCTTTGGAATTTACGCACATCAAATATCGCAAAGAATATCGCCTCAGGATCCGCCAGCTGAGCATTCAGTGTTGCTACACAGCTCTGGCTCTGCCAATGGGCACACAAACTGGTGCGGACCGCACCACACAACACTATCCCGGACATAGCAGTGTGTCCAATGTGGAGGGGGGCGGGGGGGGAGACTGAAAGGAGAGGTGTATGTGTTTGGATGTTGAGTTCAAATAACAACAATCTCCCTCCAGCATCACTGACTACACCTTGTTTTCATAAAGTTTAAATATAAACAATATATCTTGCTCTTTCACTCCACCTTGACTTTATCCACAGCTACTTACAGTGAGTGCATTTAGCAAGTATTAAGGAGCAGGAAAGGTCAATGTGTTTGTTTAGAAAGTGTTTCTCAAGCGATAATCCTCAGTGTCGAGGAAATTCTCCATTAGATCGCCCATCTATCAGAACTTAAAGTATAAGATGTTTTTGATTCAGAGAAGATGGTTAACCAACTACTCATCAACTGTATCAATCTCATTACAGAAAATACAACGCACATCGACAGTTGATAAAATTACAAATCCATAGTACACACCTTTCAGAAAAGGGCCGAAAGCATTTAAATTAAATCTCTAAGCAGAGAAAAGCCAGAGAAAAACCTCAAACTAAATCATACAACTTTAGAAGCAAGCGTGCCTCTGCTTTATAGGAAGTGGTTTGTCATCTTGAAACAGAGATAGCCGAAATGAGCCATGATGATAGCAAGCCAGTGTACAGATACTTTTCAACCTGATAAATAAACAGTTTTGCAAAATAAAAGGTACATGCATATACATACATATATATATATATATATATATGAAATGTAACAAACAGCCTAAATCAAAAATTGTATTAAAATATACTTTTATCTAGTATAAACAAGATAGAAGAAAGAAGATACTTGTCTTGCCTCTGTTTACATTACATTTACATATTGTACAAGGTCATATGTAAAAGGTCTACCATAAAATACTTTTGATAATCAAAGCTAAGGTATCAGGTTTTTCCCATTAAATTTCAGCATTCACCCACATCAGAAGGTTACCAAACCACAGACTGCACATTTAAAGCTGGCACAGTGATTTAGATCATATATTGGATTTTAAAGTAGGAAATACTCATGCAAGCAGGAAACACACACACACACACACACACACACACACACACACACACTTTCTAAACTCAAAGTAAGACAAATAAAGTGCAATGTCTCCGATGAGGTTATTGACACATCTAAGTGGGTTTATTGCACAAATCCGAAAGAACGTGTGGGCATTAGTGGTAAATTCGGAATGTGTGAAATGTTTTTGCTCTATCACCTAGTAACCAAACCTCAGACCGCACTGTGCACGCGCATGTGTGTGTGCGAGAGTGCGCGTTCGTTCCTGTGTACAGGGGAGGGGGATATTTTGCAGGCGTCTTGACACTGATTATAAATAGTCTAGACCTACACTAAAGACATTTTACAATCTGAACGTTTTCTTAGTGTCATAAAAACAATAATTTAGAGAAATAAAAGTTACTACAACCCACACTTATGGCCCACAAGTAATACTTTTTTCCACCAATATAGAAAGTTCAAAGCTGTTCTGTGACAAACTTTAATGCATTTGTAAATCGATTAAAATGCATTTCCTTATTCTTTCTTCTCTCCAACAGGTGAAAATTGCAGCTATTTCAGTGTTTGTTACTGCAAACACAAAAGTCACACAAATGACAAATCATGAGTGTGGCACAAACTGTGTACAACCGGCAACTAACCGAAAGTAATATTGTGTTAGTCAATAGTCTGGATGCTACCGACGTAATTTGTTCTGGACGTGTTCTTAATGTATGAGCCATGAAATTTTGGAAAATGTTACGATACAACATTGTGTATAGCATTACATTCAAGACACTATCAGACAAGATACTCTGTGCAAAGAGAACTATGGACCATATTTAACTACTGTAGGACCCAGACACTGCCGTGCCAAACAGTACATTTGCAAATAATGACTCAATGACTTAGTTATGAATTGTCTTTAAACCTAGGGTTCGGGAATCCCTAAGGGGCACAACGTTATCTTAGAAATAATATTTTGGATACAACTTCTAGTTACAGTATTAACTTTAATAATATCAAATAATAAATCAGACGTTTTTGTAATTCTATAAATACAAATGTTTTAAATATTGTGGACTCAAAATAAAAAAGGGGGCTATCCCATCATCACATGCAAAACAGTTCCAGGTTTAAAAATAAGCAACCAACATGAGTCACCCTAATGTGGTCCTTCTATGCCTCCGCCACTGTAAACAATATAACAGTATTACTGCTATATCCTATTTTTACATAAAATATATATACAGCGTTGTATTTGTATTGCACCTGCAGTGCATTGAAATAACAC